>JAQFZA010000185.1:0-42652 GCA_034695115.1 Desoria olivacea
TTCTTAAGCTTCTAAGGTGCTTTAGTTGGGGGTTCATTTACATCCAAAAGAGGCGCCGGACCGACAGACGGACAGACAGACAGACAGACAGGACGAGTTCATAAGCTCGCTATCCTATTTAGATAGGCGAGCTAATAAGGATTGTTACCTACTACTACAACCAACCTGCAATCCTACTTCCTTCCCAGCCATCGAATATCTCACCTGTCACAATCTACGAAATCCCCGAAGTCACTGCGATCACATAACAGAAGCATATGGCAAGTGCCTACGGCTTTATTGCTTTATTCCAGCTCATAATATGTAATAGCTTAGTGGCAGTTGCATTTCCTGGTTGTATTATTGATGAGTATCTTTCATCCTGAAACTCTCCCCCGTTCACCATTTGTCATCTATAACTCATGCACTACAACTGCATTCGTGGGAACCATTTGTTATCTGCGTACTGCAACGATTCCCGGTTTGTTTGGCAAATTCCCAGTTGGCAAAACAATTAGATAAAAAAATCCCGTTTGGAAAATTCAAAACTGCATCGAAAATAAGACCTGGCAAATTGAAAATTGACAAAAATTTAGTCCCCGTTGGCAAAATAAAAATATAAAATGAATGAAGGCATTTTAGAATACTATTGAGTTGTGTGACATATGACGTGACACTTTGGAGAATTGGTATCGAAGATACAATCACAGAATTCAACCAATCGTCTACATAATCTGTATATAAGCAAGGATAGTTTTGGATAAAATTGGAGAATGGATCAAGAAAATTGTGCATTTTGTTTGAAATCAAAAGTGACAGAATAACGGATTTGTAATTGCTGTGTAATGTCATTGATTAAATGTTGCAATTATGTCAACAAATTCGGTTTTACCACCTGAATTTGTTCGTTTTACCATTTAGGATTTAACACCTGTTTGTCGCTAGTTTAATCTTTTGCCAACGGGGTTTTTGTCAAACGCACCGGGTAACTTCTTAACAAATTAAATTTTCAGTTTCGAAACAAGAATTACAACAGACCATTAAAAACACATAAATTCATTTACAAATATATTTTTATAGCTGCCATGTACAACTTTGCATTTACAAATCTTAAGTTGTATTCCCCATTTATGGAAATTAAATACAGCCCGTATGGTGACAGAGGTCTCATGACATCCCATGACAGGACAGGCAGTTTGATGAGAAGCTCAGTTTTATTCCCGTAGTCAAATAACACGGAAACTAGTTTTAAGGCAAATACAAATGCGAATAGGAACTGTTTTAAAATTTTAAACTTTAGACCAAATGGTAAAATATTCTACTTCTTACTACAAATATTCAGCCCTTTCTAGTAGCTTTAGACGCAGTATAAGATGAAAGAGTGTTTAAGTATCGAGCATGCACTGAACCAACAATGAGCTGGCTTTTGTTTTGCTCATGAAGGTGCCTCATCCTGGGGCTTACAGTTCGGCAGAAGTAGATATAGTACTTACCCAATATACAAATATGACTATGCTAAATTACAAGAAAATACTTCAACCCCAGCACAGGTAGAACAGCGAGGAACTCTATAGAAAGGTAGGTAGACAGGTACAACATACTTTCCGTCTGTTCAAGTCTTCAGTTACAACTTGGTCATGTTGGTTGAAGGAATAATCACCATCACCACCAGTGAATTATAGAATTTCTTCGTAAGTTAGTCTAAGGAAATTTAGGACCTCTGAAATTCTCAACGATAGTTTTTTTTACAACGACCGATTTGTGGCCGAAACATCGAAACCGATTAACGACTTCACCTACTCTGCATGAAAAGGACGCATGGAATTAGTACAGTTTGCAATAGTAAGTCGAGTGTGGATTATTACTTCTTGAACTGAACTGGACGTTCTTTTTTTCCATTCACGAACACCGTTCTTACCTGCAAAACCAGTATGCAGGTAGGGAATGGAATAACGGGATTTGTCGCACCAAAATATTACTTTGCCATTCCACATGCCGGATAGACCTGTATAGGTAACTACATGCAACGAACACTTTTTAGGCTTGGCTCATCATCTTCACCCTTCTTCGTAAACCAACAAATTTATAAGCGATTGGGACTGGGTCAGTGTGCTATATGACGATTGTAGATTTTATTCTTTGAATTTGTTACTTAACTTAATCCAAAGTATGCAAGTACTCTTAATTGTAAACAGTGTCAAGGGTGTTAAAGTGAATTTGGTCCCTGTGAGTTAATTAACAAAGTATCAGTGGTACTTTACTCTGTGGTCGACCCTGGATAACCAAGAGAATTAAAATGTCGAACTGCAATAATGTGGCTTTGTGACGAGGGAAAATAGTTAAGGACTTTCCCAGGTTTGTGTAACAGTCACTCAGAGTTAAATTGCAAACAATAGAAATGCATGAATAATCAATTATGCTAAAGTGATAAATGTGAGTAACCTATACGATTGAAATTGAATTTTAAGCACAACCAAACCGAATGATAATTCTGCATAAATGGAATAAGTGTGTAATTCTAGAAATGATTTTTCCATTTGTGTCTTCAATATTAAAAATTGAAAAAACGGTAATCTTTGAAACGAAGCTGTAAAAATATTAACCGGCAAATTTACTTTGTTCGTGCGGTCGTCTTACAGCATAGTTGTAGGTCGTGATAATGGGATACCGATATAAGAATTCAACAAATCTAAAAGGATGTAACGGATAATGCACCACCATTTCATGCAATGACATTTTTGCAGCAGTAAGTGTTTTTCCACGTGCTACATCAATTTAGGCGTCGGATCTTATGATCAATTTGTATCTAAGTAAAAAAAACAACAAAAAGTACAACCGCTATGCTGTTTCTGTCATAATTTATCGTTTGTTTTATTCACAAAAAATAAAATGATATGATGACAATAACATTGAAGTATGAACTCATGAAATAAAATTGTAGTTTTAAAAGTTTTGTTTTCAAAGACTGTGTCAGAATATTTTTGGATCAACGACTTAGCTGTTGTTGATTGCAATTCAATTCTCTTAAATCGTGGACAAATAAACTGTTGGCAAGACCAACATCACTCATGGAATTTGGACGGATACTTGGCCCTAAGGTATGTTATTAAAGGGATTTTTAAATTTATTATTTTGCATCTACCGTGTCGTTTTTAGCTTTTTTAAAGTTGCAAGAGGCCTTTAAAAGTTTATCTGGAAGATCAAACAGGGTCACAGCCTTTTAGAACTCCACTCGTTTATTTTATAAGGATGAAGGTTGATTGATGATTGATGAGTTATCAACGTTAATGAGAGATAAATAAATTAGGCGCATTAAAAATTCTCTGCTCATTGCAAATAGTATAATATTTAAATCCATATTGTAAGTTTAGTTTGTGATGTTGACGGTTTTATTTTAACACAAATTAAGACATGATTTAAAATTCCAAATATTCAGTCTAGTTAAAAATGTAGGTCACTTCCTGAACCTTCATGGATTGTTTGTCAGGCTTGATTTCTGTTTTAAGGGTTTCCCATTTTCTAATAAGTAACAGGTAGAATTCCAGGTCAAAAAGGATGTTTACAATAGTGTCTAAGCTGCGAAGGTTGACGAGATTACTGAAAACAAGGAACCATCAGACCCTTAGATTTTTCATTTTTTCCGAAAAGCCAAGAGAATACTGGGTCTTCTTGAAACTGTCGCATAAGTTTTTTTCTTGTACCAATTCATACATATACATACGGAACTCTACACCTTTTCAAACTGTTTTATAAAATTATTTAACATCGTTGCAGAAATTATAATTATAACTTCAACCAAAAAAACATGATTTAGTCGTAAATATACCTATGTTTGGAATGATTTTGGAAACTACAATATTTTTATGCAAGCATTTTAAAACCATTTAAACACACTCGTCTAAATTATTAGAAACGTATAGATGGATAATCAATATCCTCTACTTCCATTAAGCGTTTCCATTAAAGCTTAATTTAATTGGTAGAAAGTAAGCGAAAAGAATGCAATCACCAGAACATATTATTTTGATTCCAATTTTTTATTCCATATTTGCATTTAAATTTAAATTCAAGCTTCGCAGACCGATGACAAAAAAGGCAACGAATACAAAGGATTACAGCTGTCAAAGATTCTGCTGAACATATTAGGCCGACCGAGGTATTCAATCAGTGAATGTAATCTTAAATTCAACCGAACTTTCATTTCTTAAAAATATGTTATTTTTCAAAGCCAAAATAAGCTCTAATTCTAAATGCAACCTCATGTTTCAATGCTTGGAAAGCTCGAAGTAAAAAAAACTAATAATTCACATCACTTTAGAATTTTTCATCAAAAGAATGTTTCTTTTCATAGTTTGGAATAATTTTATTCATGCCTCAGGTTCCTCTTCAAGTATATCTTGATAAGGGTGCATAGCATCACATTTAATGTTTTATATGTGGATTGTGGAAATGAGATTTGTGGCAAATTCTACACGCCCTAATCCTCACTAATTTCAGATGAGAAGGGATGAATCAAATGCTGATCTTTAGATGAAAGGAACGTATAAGGTCGACTGGTTTATAATCAAAGGGTGCCTAGGAAGATTAGATGAGATTAAGTTTGACAAAATTAGCCCCACTAGAAATTACATAAACTTCGGAGAGCACTGCCATTTTCGATGAAAAATTGGAATTTGTAATGTTGAATCTGGTCTGAGATTCTTTGCAATAAAATGAGTGTGCACGTAAAGCCATTCCAATTTACTCGAGACCTGCAGATTGCCGTAAAGTCGAACTAAAGCTTATTCAGTTACGGCAGGAGTCTAAAAAGCCGAAATCGTGATTGTAATTTAATAAAACACACACTATTGCATAAAAAATTGACAGAGACCCACGAACCAACTCGAAATCTTGGATTTTACATTTCTGTAGGCATAAACATAATGAATGAATGAAGAATAAAGCGTCATTCAAGAACCGTTATCCCGTGTGTATTTGTTCTCCTTAGACATGAGTGCACCACAAAGTACAAACACAGCAGACGCGAAAAAAATCATCCCACTCGTGTATGAAACTGGGTTCATCATTCAATACATGCTTGTAATTTTTAAGGTATGTAAGCAAGCAAGAGTGGGGCAAAGTACATTAAAATTTGCAAACGTTTTTTTAGCGTTTTTCTATCCTTCTCGCAGAACATTATGTTTGATTGAATAACCGAAAATTGCTGAACTCATGTTAAGTTTTTATAAAAACGGTCAAAAGAGACTGATACTTTGGATGGTAGTGGCCTTAATTGCTTTTGCTCGGACTTCTTACAAAGGCAAAAAGTCAGATCGTACTTGCCCAATTACGGGTAGAGATATGAAAGCTGATGACGACTTATTCCTTTGCATTTTGCATCAAGCAATTTAAATATACTGAAGGTAGAATACTTCAATTTATGAAGTCTTTTAACATTTCAAATTCTGTTGGGCGATTAACCGTTCTCTTAGATATTGTAATGAATATTAGGAAAAAATATTTAACGGTTTCCTTGAGTTCTTGAGAAAATTCCATCTAATTGAGTTTTGTGTATTTCCAAATGTTACTTTGGAGGATGATCTCCAATTGTTCTAAGGTAAGTCAGCAAGTTTTCTGTGAATTTGCCCCTTGTGCACATATATATTGTTTGATTTATTGTGACAAGAGGATATCGATATATTTGTAAATGTTCTCTCTCTTGCCTTGTCATGAGTGCATCTGATACGTCTGATTTCAATTCGATTTGACAGTATGTCATCAATAGATTTCAGGCAGAATGTCCAATCACTCCATCACGTCAATTTCCAGAAATGACAGTTTTTCCGCTTGATATATTTTCCTGATTGGGTGATCGTTAATTATCGTTTTGAATATTTTTTTATAGTTTCTCTTATCAACGTGTATGGTCTTCTATCTCATGAACAAAAGCAGGACCAACAGGCCAACGAATACAAAGTAGGTTTAGATTTTATGATGAAGATCCCAGACTGGTCCGTTGAGTTAGTTACCACAAATTGTTATGGTTCTTGTTGGTGCTCTACTTTCTTGTTCTGATACGCGCTTACTAATGTCTTGAAGGTGCATTTTGTGTATTCTATCCAACTTTGTTTTGTTCTTAATGGTGTATTCATGCATACAATTTTACGAATATTCAACAATTGAGCGAATTTCAATTGCTAATATTAATGATGCATGTATGGGCAGTTGTCATTATTTCGAACCAGAAAAATATGATGGCCTGTAAACAACTAAAGCAAGATTTTAAAAACAGGCTGGTGAAACTGCACTAAAACATTTAGCTGAATTTGCAATCAAGAGATGCGGTTTGGTTTAGCTCGATATGGACGTGACTTTTCTAGTTGATTTACTACAGGAGCTCATTTGCTACGGTTATGGTTGGTGCCAAAAGGTGAGCTGGGGATGTGATGAGATGATTTGGCACATAATGTTTCACAAATCAGAAGATACAAAGTGCAGAGTAAAGATTTCTAATGCAGCCATTGCCAATGATAAATAAAAAGATGCAACGGATTATTGGGTCACAACTGCATTGGATTTGGTTGATGTAAATGGAATTTAGGATAATTTGATTGTACTTTTTAGGCTAAGGGCTAGTTCAGCTTATAATGAACTATAATGAATAATAAATGACACAGATGAATGGTTCACCATTACAATTCACACTAAATTTTAGAAGCAACTATAGGTATCAACTATGAATATGCATAAAAGGAAATCAAGCCCTGTCAACGACAACGGCGAAGGAGTTTAACTTTATGGCTTATAAATACTACTATTCAACACACTCTTCTAGAGTCATGAATCAAATAAGTGAAGGTATTGTAGATTTAAAAGTAGGATCTCGGTGTGGTTTGTTTGGCCGACTGGAGTGGCAGGTCACGAGTCACTATAAATAAATAAATGAATACTCGTTCAAGACAAGGAACACGAGGGACCGTTAGCTCTTTTCTTTCTTCATCCTTTCTTCATTCACCGTCCCTTGGGACATTTGAGCTATTTCACCTATATTTTTCAATCTACATTCCAAATTCACAGTATCCTGTTAAGCCCTTCCTGGCATTCTTGTCGGCAGAGGTGGATGATCATACCACCATGCTAACGAGAAAAATGTATTTGCCGTGGCCGCTTGGGCACAATACAATTATTTACTGTTGAAAACTACTCGTTGTCTTTGATCAGAAAAGAATAGAAAATAATTGATTTCCTAATTCTTATTTCAACGTTTTGAATGGCGTTTCCGGACTATCCATTATTTCTGGATAACAAATGACTGAATGACCTAAATAGGCGGGACCGAAGGCAGGGTCATATATTTGTATATATATATATAGTGTCTGTTATATATTGAAGTTTACACCTACGTAGATTTATTTAAATTCATTCGACAGTTGACAGTTAAAGATAGGCAAAGGAAACTTCTTAATTCTTTTAATTGACAGTTCCATCGTGGAATAAGGTACTGTGTAGAAATCGTTGGTCACTTAGATCGTGTGCAACAAAAAGAGGCGATCCGATCACGAACTATTACGCTCTACGTAAGGATAGCCATTTAAGATTTGGGATTGACAAACCCACGCTCACATTAATGGATATCGAAAAACAATTAGTTTCTCTCAGAGCTTTCAGCACTTTCTTCGTGAAATCCCTCACGTGCGTGCCAGCGACGCTGATGATTGTGATTAAACGGATAATTTAGAAAATAGCTTTTCAGACCAAAAAGATAGTTTTTATTTGTGGTTTCATATGGTAATATGAGCCCAAATTGATAGTATGTACTTACGATTAAGGAGCTAATTGATTATCTCTCACCTCACGTCATGCTATATGGGATGCGACATGGGGTCACGTTTTTGTATCTTTAGTAGCAATGTCAAACTTTAGATGTTTTACAAAAAATAAACTTTGCATATTTTGACTTTCATGAAAATACTTTTTCTTTCAGTAGGACGTGGTTTTGAATATCAATTATTTATTTTTCTTTCATCGATAAAACGTGTGCCTTGTAATTCAATTTTGAAAGTGTTAGAGTTTGTTAGAAATAGCTATCAAAAATGGGAAAAAAATGTGTGATTTCGTGTGAATTCTGAATTCCCGAGATTTGTATTTATAAGCTGAGTAACTTAACCGTATCTAGCTTTGCGGGATTAACCGCATTAAAGTAACACGAGTAATCGTTTCCTGTCGATGGTGTATTCCATAGTAAAGTTGAAATATTTTTTGTGGACGGGTTCATTCGGAAAGCATTATTTCGGTGGGAATATATACGGTTCGTGATATTTTGTCTCCATCACGTATCAAGCCAATTTCATATTAACTTCATCTCATACCTCATGCTGAATAGATTCGATTTCAACGTTCATGAGATCACCACTTCAGCATCCGTGTTGTGTGGACTAAATTCAGATATACTTTACAACACTAGAATTTCATAGATTTATACTGAAACGTGTTGCAATGCATACAATGAGCACAACTGTAGGTGCATTTACAGGCGTCAGTCATACAAAAATATATTGACTCTTTATATAACGATTCTGAATAGATCGATGAAGCCCATAAGCATCGAAGACTTTTTTATAAATGTGAATAGGCAATTTTAAACTCAACTTCATTCACTGTTTTTTGGAATTTTTTGACAAATTTACAACTATTTCTAGCAAAAATTCTTGTAATAAAGTAATTTCTATCTTCGTGTCATTAGTTAAGAGTATCACTGCTGACATGAAACCTTCTTTAGTACACGTTAACTTCCTAGTTCACTATTATGTTGCAAGATCTAGCATGAAAAATGCATTTGGATATCTTCAGAACCACGTGTATCCTAATTCTCTGCTTTTAATCCGTTCTAAAATCCTTCCCACAAAACAACTTCTCAGAAAAAATCCAATATCGAATGAAGCAAATGTTACGTGTCAACGATAAAATCGTAAATATACTTATTTTTAAAGCAAAACTATCATTTTTGAATACGACATAATATGAAGTAATATAAAGGATTCACTAACTTTTAATTCTAAGGTTTTTGTCTACAATAGGAAATGCAATAATAACGCATGTCAAAATGATCGCCCGATAAATGAATTCCGTCGGTTGCCCCTTTACACGTTTTTTAACAAGTTGTTCACTTCCGTTATCATCCTTTTCTAAACCCTTCAAGCTATGGTTAACTGCCTTGTACATTTTAGGGTTATGAGTTTTGATCCTCCATGAACTACGAGTACATGAAGTCATGGTCTATCCGAATTTCATGGCTCAGTTGTTTCATAGAATGCGAATGCTTGAATCATATCCATCTCATAAGATACAATTGAGATGCACATCAGGCAGGAGATCTCGGCAGGAAGGATCTTAGTACAGACTATATATATGAAATTGCTCGCGCGTGTATGAGAGTATGTGATTATGCATGCTTGGCCAAGAAATTAGGAAATATTTCCAACCACTCTTCCAGCATATCAATTCCTTACATTCTTAAACTTGTTCACACCTGCATTAAACGTGCCACGGACGAGGTTACAAAACATCTTTTTTGGTTTCTTTGTTAATAGAGCACTGGAAGTTCTTTTAAAAACTTCCCCTGAAAATTCTCCAATTTAAAATACTCGCTAGTAGGAAGCTCAAGCTCTTATCCGACTGCATCGAATCAATAATAAATAAATTAATGTACTGGAACACCAAACACATTGACGATGTAATTTTATACAAAATCTATTTCCAATATATTGCCCGTTTGTGTTTCCCTTTTATTTTCAGTGCAGTGCTGCTGTAGAGTTCATCATCTAATCTTTTTAAAGCATGCGTTCGTCCATCAAGACCTCTTTCAGATGACATCAGACTTTAGGAAATCGAATAAATACGATTCTCTCAGTAGTTTTACTTTTATATCTCACTAAAGGCACGCCTTACTGGAAATTGAATTACACATTACTGGAAGACCCATAAGTTATTATCGCGAAGGCAGGCTGATAGAAGATATTGTTTTCGTAAACAGGCACAAAGAAATTGAACATAATATCGAATAGCCTTATCACGTAAAAGCGAAAGGTTCGATGAACGTAGGGAAATACTACCTTAAATTTATTAGGTATATGGTTGCATGACATCAATAAGCCACTCATATCAGATAAGGAATTTCTACTAATAATAATAATTGACGACAGTTGGAGAAGCTCTTCAAGTGGGTTACCTAATTCCTGAAAAGTATACCGGCGGTGGCGTAGCCTAGGACAAGCCAAACGAGGTAATCCCGAAGTCTTTGAATCTAATAACGTTCAAGACATGACAAAATGTCAATTGGACACATTTATAGATATTTATAGCTAATTTCTGTTGGACAGTAGTTCAGTATTTACGAAGTAGACACAGAATATTTACTGATTTCCAATTATCGTTTGACCGCATTTCGTTATAGGAAACCAATAATGTTTTAACAAATTTATTTTTAACATGGCAATATTATTTTGAGATCATTATATTCGTTTCATTTTCCTTATTTGAAATTTCAGAAGCTTAATGCTCATTTTTGGGCTTAATAAAATTCAGAGGAAAACTTTTAATTATCATCTATATCAAATCGAGAATGACTGATCGTCTACCACAAAGTAAATGACGTAAATAAGTAAACGAAAATCCGATCACTTTTTCAAATAGGTAGATAGTTGTTGATGTAGTATGTAAATGTTTAAACTGCCAAGATGCTACATGGTATAAGTAATCTATCATTTTCATGAATAAAAAAGTTCATTGTTTTCCCGATTGCACACAGTTGCAGTACATTTACCTGTAGAAACTTCTTAATCTAGTAGTTTGTCCAAAGTAGTTTTTCTATTAAATACAAATAAAGTATACTATTGTTAATTGTATTTTCAAATCGTGACTAGGCTTTAATGTCCTTTGAGTTTGTAGAAGTTTGAGGGAGTTTTACCTAAATGCGTGAAAAACGGTTCCCATTGCATTATTTGCAATCCCTAAATAATTTCACTTTTTGTTACGTAGCATCATTTTTGTTATTTACTAAGCTTAGTAGATGACGTAAGAGAGAATTGGGTAAAGTTAATGTAAAGGGTAAATCCGCAAGTAATGATTCTTCAGAAACTAGGCAACAGTCTGAATTCGATTGAACAACTGACCAGTCATCACCGATGGCTTGTAATACCAATGACTTCGTAATACACCTGTAACTCAACCAACGCATCTGTAAAATGATGAAATAATTATTTTACAAAGCAGAGAAAGTGTCACACAATTTAAGTGCTCATGAGAAAACTAACTTCTCATGGGTCCCTGCATGATTGCTCCTATCATATACACTAGGCCCACTGTTTTGGAAACATGTTGAAAAGCATGATCACCTCTGATTTTCAAGCCTGACTTTTGAATTGAGTGTCGAATACGTTTGGAATTAAATTATAAACCATGAATCATGAATATCCCACGTTTATTAATTCTGATTATTAAAAATGAATCTTCACTTCCCACCTTCTTTATTGAAATCTTCAATCTATTGAAAGATTTGATTGTGCGATGTTTTTTAATTTCTAATACCAACTTCGTTCTTGAAGAATTGTGCTTTAAGTAAGACAGTGGTGGAATTTGAATTCTGCTCAAGTCCGTAATTTGTATGTTCGTTGCATTTAATTCTGTATAATTTATAACGGTTGAGAACACACATTATGGTCAATCAATTTACAAATGATTATCAACAAATTAATATCAATAAATATGATATGAGTAATGATGAAAAACTAAGAAAGTTAGTACGAGTGTAACTTCATCTACTAGTTTGTCAACAAATGGCATTGGGATTCACGAACTTGCAATACCTGCATTTCCTGCGTCCTACTTAACAAATTTTGCTTTCTTGTACTGAAGTATGGTACATTGGCAATTGTCCAGATTTGCTCTATTCTCAATTACAAATGGTAAAACTTTTCATTTCACAAATTATGTCTGTTAATGTACGTGGGCCTAAGCTTTACCTGACGACGTGATGATTTCAACACTACAGAAAGCAGAAACATTCTCAGTTTTTATACAATCAAATGACATGATATATCGCATACCTACAATTCAATCTAATTCCCCTGTCAATTTTAATTAGAGTTGATGCGAATAAGTAAAACACTTCTCGATTAAGAGTTAATTATGCTTGACCTGCTCTGATTTATTAACTGCCCACCTGCTTAAACCCAGACCATACAACATTCAACAACAAGAACATCAAGTAATTGTAAACATGCATAGATATACCCAAGACTTGACAGGTAAATTACCACCACCACTTCAAGTAAATAACAGGGATACCATCGCTTGCCATTACTTACTGTTCATATTCCGTAGTTGAAAACGGGAATTGGCATGACTTTGTTTATGGTAGACTTCATAAATTGGATTTACATATTGCACGTGTGTGCATATATTTAGTGTGTATCTTATTCAAAGGTTTTGGTTTGCCAGTACCAATTAAATTGCTAGTAGCGTATGAATGAAACTGGCTGAAGAAATACATCAACATAATACAAAGATCAAAAACAGGCTCAGTGGAACAAAGTCAACCCTCAGGGGTTTGAATTTGAATTATTTGCACTCGTCGGAAGCATATTATCAAAGTCTCCGTGTGGGCTAAATTATTAAGTATATTTTCCGATGATAATGTAGAACTTTATAAAATGATGCTTTGAACGCAGCTTTAGATATAAAAGCACACAATACAGTTTTTTTATGATCTGTCTATGCCGGTGTTAATCAGGGTTAGATTCGATCGATCAACGTGACTATGAAAATTAGATACAGTCCGTATAGAACGGTTGATACTTCATCATGTTGAATGAATGGAAATGAAAGATGGCAATTAATGCTCAGAGGGAGTGGCCAAGAAATATGAGAAAGAAAATGAATGAGTAACAAAGGCCGGCTAAGTATTGTCAAAAACTTTAGCCCAAGATTGAGGAAGAAACAAAGGTGTGGTCCACTGTCTTATTTACTGTCGAGTGGGGATGATGTGGGCAAGGGAAGCCGCTTTATGAAGATGAAGGTTCTTAAAAGAACATCATCGCCGGCTGGGTGAAAACGCGACTACAATATCATCTTTCTAGATTTTTAAATTCTTGACAAATTTATTCAAGTTTTTATTTGTGCAAAGTTTCGAAGCATATAAATTTGAAAGATGTTAATTACCCAGTGAACTTGAAAATGGAGATGCTTTTAAATTGTAATCGATTAATTTAAGAGATATCGTATCATCTGTATTTAAAATATTCAAGAGTCGGCCTATACCCTTATAAGGACTTTAGAAAATTGATACTTCCCTTTCTTTTGCGCCTAATGAGAACATTCTAAACCACATTATCACGAACATTAATAATTTAGTGCTCCGGAATTTTAGACTATGAAACAAAGTTGTATTCTTCATGTGAAAATGGTTTTATTGGTTTGATAAATCGGCGTGATTGAATCGACTGTTCCAAACATGTGTATAAGTCGTTGATGTAAGTTTGAAAAAGGATAATGTCGTCAAATATTGGATACAAAGACCCAAAATAGTCCTAAAAAGACTGGAGATTTTGCATTTCGGGACAGAAATATTGAGCAGTCAGAACTTTGTGACATTATGAATTATCAAAAAGGCTCATCAATCTATCGCAACGATAACAATCCTTTTTTATACGGCATGACAGATGATTTTTTTTGCTCAGTTTCTCCCTACCCTCCAAAGCAATTAGTTGAGCTAGACTTGCAGAAGTCGTTAGCAGGCCATTGAGATAATTTATGATGGCTTGTCCTTTTATATTAATAATACTAACTACTGCTGACTTTACCTTTCTTTTCATCGCCAAGATAAATTCTAAATGTAATACCTAGTTCACCTTCTCAAGTAGTTTTCCAACGATGACTGACCCTTTTCCCACCACGTAAACATAATGATATGCAAACTGTAAATGAATATCGTAAACAGAAGTAGTGGCACATGTAAACGAGGAAACACTATATGTACATATATGAACACATTATAAAAGTAATTAGCCTCGAAGAAAGTGTCGATCTCATTCCTTACCGATGTTTATATGTTAATTACTTGTGGTTTAGATAAACAAATGAATTGTAAAGTTCGCACCATTATCATGTTTTCTTAGACAGATTATCAATGTAATTACTTTCGATTGCTTTATTGAGACTCTCAGGGCTCATAAGCCAATTCCTCTACTTGAAACCACAAGGAAATATACAAAGACTTGTTGGAGCTTGAAGACCCTTCATGTGTCGTATGATAATTTACAAAATAAAGACGAGGGAGAAACTTACACATTCATACATCATAATGCTGTTAATGATTAAATGAACCATACATCTTTGTATTTTAGCTCCTTGCGTTCGATTAAATATATACAATAACTGGTCAACGGTAATAAATTCATGAGAAAACGAAAGCTTAAAATTGTCAATGTTTATTTATTTACTTTCGAGTAGAATACTTTCGATGTTTTAATTTTGGACTGGCTGTAAAATTATTCGGGGAGGCGAAAAATTTATTTTGTATGGCTAATTCAAGTTTTAGGATTTGCTTTCCTATGTTAACTGAAGATGTTAGCTCTGAGATCAGGTTGTCCTCAAAGGATGTCATTCTTAAATGTCCTTTCTACTCTGACCTTTAAAATATTAGATCACTCTGTACAGTCCGCAGTTTATATTTATCACAAGTTAAAGGTTTTATTTTCTTGCATAAGCCAATCTCTCGAACGTAGGAGCAAATGGCCATGACATCATGACGAATGCAAATGCTTTGCAAAAATCAAGCCACAATTTAAGCAAAAAAACTACGAGAAGAAAGTTCAGGCATAAAAGTGACAAAGGTGTGGCAGCAGCATGGAAATACATCTAGCTAAAAATACTGTAGTACACCATTTAACACGATCTTTGATTATCCAAAGAGACGATGGGGCGATATTTGAGTGACACCAAAATTGTTCTGTCATGTCATTCATTCAGGATTCAAATCTAATTCTATAATTCTAACACAACCTACAGATTCGTGAGGAAGCTTTCATTCAAGTCCTGCCGAACTCACCGAAAGCATATTATAGTTATTTATAAATTATCCATCTATGCATGCATATCATCTAATCTCGATAAGATCTAACATTGAACTTAACCCGCTAGGCTAGGTGTTCAATAGACACAGGCGGTTAGGGAAAAAGAAGCACGATATCCTGCTGGCTGACTTCTTTAAGAAAGATAAATCACTCCCCCAATTTCTTTGACTGATAGGACTTGAATGCAAATACCTGGTAATATTTATTGTGGTAAAGAAAGTAGTGAACAACAGCTTCAAGTAGTCTCATTTATTAGCATATTAGCATATGAGCTTGTTGAATATTTAATTCCTAAATTCCCAACCCTAACCCAGCATAATATTTAGCGTTGCATTGCCTATACAAATATAGGTAAGTGTAGTTGACTACGTGTAATATTATGGATTGGTAATAGTCAGTCAGTCCCTGCATTGTATGTATTAGAATCTGAGGTCCGTTAGTCAAGTAATAGTTACCATCGTTTGCGAAACATGCATGACTAAAAGTAAACCAGTCTTTTTTCGTGTCAGACACCCGCAGTTCTAAAGCTGCAGTACAGCGCTGCATGCCAGCCATTAGCAATAACTTTACAAGATGTTATTGTACATAGATTTGGTGGAAGCATTTAATATTGAACGAGTACAAATCTACCATGCTGATTGATTGTAAGGAGCAATTAGTTTTTTAATGGAGATGCAATTTCGAAAATTAAATACAATTCCAAAACTCATTTATGGAACCCAATGATAGGAATACATATTTACCGTTGATGATCATGTCATGCAATTTATGTTTAAAAGGCGATACTTTTGATTAAATGCATTTAAAAAACCAATACAGGATGTAAATTTCCTTCTTAGTTATGATTACATTTGATTTGGGGATAATGTTAATAAATATAGGCTTGAGTAAATGCTTTTATTTCAGTACAACGTAGATTTTCTTCTCCATTTTTTAAAACGCTTTTTCTTTTAATTTTGATCAACTAGGCTAAATGACTCGAAACTCGAAAACTAATAAACAAGAACAGCAGAAAACTAAATCCAAATGATCTGCAAATTGTTTGCAAATCTTAATGAGTTCGTGGTAATCCGACAGAGCGTATAGGTATTTAGCCAACTGGGTTGCTTGATGCCAGTCTCACTGATTTGGTTTGTGCACATTTTGCACACTCTAATTCTATCTTCATTCTCAATAATCAAATGATATTTATTATGCTATTGTATTTATAGAGAGATGCGTTTTTACCAGCGTGAATCAGACTTGTAGTACAAATCTTATCATTAAATTGGTTTGAATTTAAAAAAATAAATCCAACAGTAAACAAAAGGTTAGATCAGCTTGAGCCTGACTATGTAATTGATTCCGAACTATTTAAGAATGATCGGAGGCATAGGATTTTAAAAAAAAAACACGTTAATGATCTTTTTGCTTGAAACATCAATTACAATATTGTTGGATTGGCTGCCTTAAGATAAAAGAGATTGGGATTAATTACTTACCTCTAAAACTGAACAAAGAACAATCATGATACCACTCTCCCCTACAGTGGCTTGAGCAGATGAATAAGTCTGTGTCAGTGAAATTAAAAATGATTTCAGCCAATCTTTTAAAGCGGCAAAGTGCGACCCACTTCTGCCGACTACCTAATTCGTTTATTGAAAATTGACTAATTGTAATCCTCTTGAAGTTCATTTAATGAGGCCCCTTTGTTTTAACGCGACGATTATATAATTGGAAACTTGAAATTGAAACCAAGATTATCCAAATAGATGCAACATTTACGATGAGGATCCGGATGATTAATAATGTTTTATTTTTTGTTTCACAGGTTCAGTTAGCATGGGATTATCAAAGGCAAAACAGGAGCAATGCAATCGGCACATTTGCATTTACTCACTTGTAAATGTAAACCACTCAAGTGCTGTTTCGGCCGGATCCTGACCATCATCAAAATATATCGACTTGGCTATAAGCGTAATTATTTCAACGACCTACCTCATTACTGGGCAACAATAAAGAAACCACTAATGAGTTTTGAATTAACATTGATAGCAGTATAAACGACTATTGATCGTTGGAAGACCAATCTTGCTGTCGATATTATCAACTATAACAATAATTCAGCATCATGATGAGAGACTACTTTGAGCCAATCTATTTCCAAAATACCTTCCAGGTTTGTTTAAAGCCCTTGATGTTTCTTTTACATGTTATCGAGAAGCACAGCCATAAATATTCGAATGCCTGATAAGATTGATGCAGAAAACAAAGACCTATTTAATTAAGCAAGTACTGCAAAGCTTGGAATTTTGTCTGGAAATTATATAGGGTAATAACCAGCATGTCCAACTTTATACAGTCTACAGTGTGCATCTATTTACGCTTGCAGGGCCTTCAAACTTGATTGCAAATCTGTTTTTAGGATTTACTAAGCGTGAAACCCTAATGCTAAGGAACCCCATTAATTCGTACAGTAGTTGGACATCAGGATGAGTTAGAATTTACAATAGCGATGATGATATAGTCTGTTACATTAGTGTTTTTTGTAATTAAAATCGACTCGCTTAATTTCAAGAAGTGTAAGGTTCGTTGTTCAAGCAAGTTAGGAAAATCAAATTGCCTGGCTTAAAGATGATCCAATTCCTCATCTTTAAGGATTTTTGATATATTTATGAGGAACAATGACTTTTGAGAGTAATTGGCAACATTCCAATGGAAAATGACGTACCTGAATAAATATGAACAGCCTGAAAGTCTACAAGATCTGAGAAGGCGTATAAGCTTGAAATGATCTAAACCATTCTGTTGTCATTTAGACTAATGTTTTGAATATTTAAACGATTAGATTTGTTAAAAATGCTACATTCCAATTTTTCATTGCAGTCAAACCACCTTCGGTGTGTATTAAGTGTATCGCAAATTATAGTGGAACTAAACAGAATAAACTTTACTGTAAAAATTAGCATTTGAATGTCATCTACTATATAAATGAAAATCGCACTACCGCACAGTCCCAGCCACCTTACTTGCTTTCCAAATGTATATGATTGTGGATAATCCAATGTAATGAGTTGCAAGTAAATAATCTTCCGTTTAGCCATGGACTAAAACTAAATTGGGTAATTATGCATCATTAGCATAAGCCACCCAATATTTGTCCGGTGGCAAGGACCTAATATATATTATGGCTGCATTTGACCTAGTTTGTAAACACAGAACCCATTAATCACTTTCTTCTCCTTTTTGAAAGTGCAAGAAAATGTTAATGTGTATCTTCAATCCCAGGACATTCAACGATTTCCTATTCCTGATTTTCCTGCTGAAAGTATGACGGATTGAACAATGGTAATGACATATTGTGATTCCAATTCACATCAAAATAGATGATTATCAATCGACCACTCTGTCATGCATGACTGATAAAAATGACAATTCGTTCACATAATCTATTGCAATTTCTTTCACGAACAAAAAAACCCTGTTTACCATTTATGTTTCATCATGGAATCAAAATTATGCGTCCCTCCGCAATCTTAAGTCCCCATTCATGGTCTGCGCCCCATTTTTTAAATCGATCTCATGTCATATCTCAATGAACAAAAGCAGATTATAAGATAAGATAAGGCTGAACTTTCAGCTTATATGTTTCTGTGCTGAAAAAAATGATACGCTGATCTTGAGCTCCGTTTAATGGGATTGGCTAAATATTCTTGGAAATTATGAGGTGACAAATTTGCGGTGAAATTGGCTTTGAGGTTTGTCCCTGGAAATGATAAAGACATATACGTATTAAGCAATTATGAATGACCACAGAAAGTTGATAATCTAATAAGAGATTTGTGCACAAACCGTGATTATTGTTTTTAAGGTTAAGGTCGAAATTCCAAAACACATTCCAAAATACGTACATACAATATTTTACAATTCTGATAAATTGGAATAACTATTTGACTGTATGGGATTTTAAGAAGGAAAACAGAAAGATAACTTTAGAAGTTGCGGTAAGGTTGATTCAAGGCAAAAGTCATGAATGTCCGGTAATGGGTTGTGCCCAAACACTTCAAAGTGTGCTTATAACTTATTAATATCATAAAACTGTTGTCATTTTATAAATTCAGACAATTCATGGATCCTTACGAGATTCAAAGACTAGGAATTCTTCTATGTACTACATATTTGTTTACCCGAATCTTTCGGTAGTTTTTTCGGTAATTACATCATTCAGATGTACCAGTTAGATCGTGACACACGGAATACCAATTCAATTTTACAATTAAAGAATAATATTATTATTATCTTCGTACGATTGCTAAAGTATTATCTACCTAGCCCCACTTCATGAAATAGTTACTGTAACGGTATATAAAGATAGTTACAAGAAGGCTGAGATATTATTTAAGAGACTGCATTCAATTTCTTCCATTTGTTTCATTTCCCGCTTTGTATTAAATAATGCATTACCGTCCATTGAATTAAGCAGTAAGTAACAAGTAGATATACGATTTCTTGAAGGATCTCTTAGACTGCAGTTGGTTTCGTGATCATGAATTTCGGTGAATAATTTTTTCTGAATATGAGAAACATGAGAATCTTCAGTTTTTATCGTAAATCTTGAGACCGTATTCTGTGCGTGCACAAGCGTCTTAAAGATAGATTGGTTGGCTGTTGCACGCTCGACCTGCATTACGCTATGAAGTTAATGAACTTCAGAACTGTAGCTGATCTATTTGAAATTTAAAATACAATCCCCTTCTTTCTGTGGTTGTGATGTAGCATTTCGAGTGATATAATATTTCCATCCAGCTATCCAGCACCCTGAATAAACAAAAGGTTCCTCCTTACTATACATCTACATTAATGGTTTTGAGGCCCTATGACTGAAGATGTAGATATTAAAAATCTTTCACAAATGTAACCGGGTTTAAGGTATTGCAGTGGTTAAAATTTAAAAATCTCAACATTTAGTTCTTGTGCCGTACGTTTAATGATATGCACGGATGAATTTGGAATTAATTTGAAGCTATTTTGGAATGTATCCGAGACAAGGTTAGATACCAGTTGACTAAAAGCTTAAAAAATTCATCAATGATGCTCGTTTCAATTTAGTGCATTATTTACATTGTAGAAAAAACTTGAAGTCCATCGCCCATCGCCATGCATCTGTAAAATGTTGATAATTATTAATAATAACTGAAATTGCAAAGTTTAAAATAAAGAATGCTTATTACTTGTAAACCGACTTGGAACGTAGGGTCTAATATTATAGTTCGCGGCTCCGATTCGTCAAATTTAAAATCTAACTTAATGTTTATTACAAGACATAACTCCACTGTTCTATTCAACTGTGAAGTTCTTCAGTCGTCATTCCAATATGATGATTGGACACGGTCTCCCTTTTAAGATTGTAAAACATATCTACCTGAATTTAAAGAGAGATAAAGACATACAGAAAATCAAATGAGAATCCGAAACAGACGAAATATACCTTGGATTTTAAGTGCACGAAAACTATGACTGATGAAAGATGAAAAGATTTACATTCCATCCAGCAACCCACACAATCATAAAAAAGCATGACGTGACATGCGAAATTTCAGTCAAGCAGCTTAGGATTTTAAAAGTCTGCTGAATGGGTACAGTATGAAACTGCATTTTTCCTATGTAAGACAGTATGAAATAAAAAGCTGGAAGTTTACAAACAATGGTAAGAAAATGAGATATTAAGAGCAGATAATCTGTCTTTTCTCATCGACCTGGTATTCTAGACACCACGGAAGTAAAATTTGAAGAGGTTTTATGTCAACAAAAAGACAAAATTAATGTGGACCGACATTACGGAATATTCTTTCAAGTTCAGACCATCATTTGTATTTTTTGTGAGAAAAATATAAAGAAGTTTAATGTAAAAATTCAAGTAACAACCGACTTCAATTTTTGTTGAAATAAATGTTCCAGTAAACGCTTTGAGTTGAGAAAAAAGAATACATACAAGTTGAAACAGCTCTTTCAATTTTTTTTTTGCTTATGTAATGCCAAGTATTTCAAATAACTGTTGGAAATTCTTCTAATCTGGACGGGGCATGCAGGTATGTTTATGGAGACTCCGTGTCCAGTGAAAATTAAATTGCTGTTTCTTATTATTCTGTGTATTCAAAACTGTAACGAATGAGTTTTTAGCAAAAAAGCTAAAAACTAAACTCTTCCATAACTTTGTAGTTATCTCAAGTTTTCTACCTGCTAGATGATTTTACTAGTAAATGCCATGCAAATGTTCATGCTATATCAAAACATTCGATTAGTTGGCGATTAACAGGCAGTGAAAGCTTCACAATTCTAGCATCAAAATTTGTATTCAATTTGTGAGAAAAAAATCCTTTCAACCAAATGCAAATAATTTATTGGCGTTTCTGGTTAGCCAAAGAATTTCAGAGCCACGATTTTGAATGATAGTTCTTTGGAAAATGTGGCTGCAGAATCGTTGAACGGAACCCACAAGAAATTGTTACATTAGTTGTGGTTGAATGGGATTTAGTACAAAATGAGTTTGATTATTTTGACTGGAAACTAATATTTCAGACTTCATGCATTATTTTCGCTGCGGCTACGTACAATTGATAATACATTATTTTTTCACCACAGACTCGATGAATATAATTCAGCCCCACAACAAGTTTATGTGCATGTAGTGAAGCTTCGTCTGTATTTCCCCGTCTCACCAAACTTATACAAAGCATTATATTGTGTGATTGTGTCGTGAATCATCAAGATTGCAGACATAATTGCAATGTCTATTGGTGTGCAGTTATTTTCGTATTTTAGAGCTAGCTGGCTGGGCGTGTTGCTTTTGAGGATCTTGGAATAAAAAGCAGAACAATTTTGCAATTATGTAACAGTATATAGAGATGTCTTTGTGCAGGAGAAGTGTTGCATAATTGCACTTCAAAATACCGAGTTACACTACGATTTGCATGACCTTAATATGACTTTGATGTTTGTATGTTGTGCTATATTTTTTGTCGTATTATCAATAGTGCCAGCTTGTAGATCTTACTCTGCTTAACTTTGTTTTGATTTGCTGATCTTCGAAAAGGTAGATTTAAATCATTTAAAAAATCATATATTGATTAATTTGAAGGTTTGAATCACATTATAATATTTTTGGAATTGTGTATAAACAATCTCAACCCAGTATCTACAAAATCCTAATTTAATTTACTTCACGAGTCTAACACGGGTTGAGGGTTAGTAAAATTAAAATAAATCTAAATTTACTGTTGTTTCTATAAGTGCATTTCCCTGCATCTTTCCAGCAAATTTGCATATTTAAACAGGTAATACGTTTCTTGCATTGAATCCAAGCATTCTTGCACCCCTATTGAAAACTCACCCTCACTCATCGTCAGTCTCAGAATACAAAAAATTCAACCCCTCCTTCCTCCTATTAGTATACTGTGAACAATTGCACTAGAGATGTATGGTTAAAGGTTTGTTTAGATGTGAAAAGCCGTTCAAGACGAGGTAACAATCGTCCCTAACTCTTTATTCCCCTGCTAGATTATCGTTATTGTACAACAGGTACAACAATAACATTGAACCTAAAGGGGTAAACCTGCCACTTTTGCAAAGATTTCCTTTTCATCTGATTTCATTCCATCGGCTGTGGCCAAATCAGCATGTTGCTGCCTCAGTTTCCGCGTTGGTTAGATTTTGACGAGTCGGTTTTTATAATAATGAATGTGCTTCGGGCTGTCATTTAACAAATTACTTGGTTTTTATGATATCTTGAATTTGATTTCGTGAACTGATAATAATTAAATAATAACGGAGTGTATTCGCCATCCCAAGGTCCAATTTACCTTAACTGTAGCAAACAGGGCATGGCTACCGTCGTTTTGTTTCAATAACATACTTGCAGTGCTAAAGCATGTACTTACACATGCATCCTAATTTTCTGCGTATACAATTCTGAGATTCGTAAAAGTGGAATTTATCGATTGTTTGTCCAGAAGTCAGTAGTTAAAATAGTGAATGAATGCAAGGCCTAATTATTGTATGCAACAATGTGTGTGCAACTTTTGAGAGTGCTTAGTTGTAAGTGATGGACCGTTGTGATTGCATGTGAGAACGCGGAAAGAGATTCCTTGGGATTTGGAATAATAAAAAAAAGTAAGGGACGACTTTCTTTGGCATTGCGTGGTTGATAAAATCTGGATATGAAGCATTTTCAAACATTCCGAATCAAAATGTTGAGTCGGATTTTGGGTTTAGAAAAAAAGAAGTACAGTATTTCGAAAATTAAAATCAAATTTGATATAAGCGATAAATATCATAATCAGTTAGAATAAAATAAGATCTATAAGGTTAATCCGCACGCAATATTAAAATAATTTGTGAAAGCAGCAATACGTTCAGAATTCTGACTTACCTAAATTAAATAGTTGATTTTCTTCGAATATTAATTCAAACGGCAATTTGTAAACACATACTCAATACTTATGTGGTACAAGTTAGGTAGTTTGTGGCTTAACTTGATAATCTTGAAAGGTAAAGTTTTTGACAAAGTGGGTCAGCTCTAATCGAAGCAAAATAATGCATATACATAAAGGAACTCATAGGGTTTTAAATTTGCAAGCTTTGCACGTATAAGTGATGAACATAATGAAAAGTAGCTGCTAACGAAGCCAGTTTGATCATCAAATTTAGTAGGAAGGCAAGAACAACAAAATCAGAACTTACCAAACCACCGAGAGACGAGGGAAAGAAATTGTCGCAATAAATTATTGGAACAGAAGGAGACAAACGTCACCTTGAAATACGTGGCTTTGCATTACGGATGTCATTGAAGTGGCAGACACTTTTGGTGTCCTACTAATCTTTCGTATAAATTTCTAAAACGATGGCCATAAACAATTTGGATAATAATTTCCTCAGATGACAAGATTTTCTCTTATTTTTAGAGTTGAAATAAATACAGGTGATCAAGCACAGGTTTACTCGTTTTGTTTTCTGTATTTTTTCAGAATAACTTTATCAGTGAATTTCGTAGATGGGCTGAGAGGTCAAATGTCATTGCTAGATTGATTGGAATTACACATGATCTTGGGTTTTTAAACGCATAAAGTTTCTAGTTTTATTTTATTGCTTTGTACCTCCTTCATGTAAAAGTGTTCCTCTTGTTTTTGCAATCACTGCATTTCCCTCATCAGCAGTTTTGTTTGGATGCCCATTAATGTACTTTCATGTTAGTTAAAAGTTAAAGTAGAGTTGAGCAATAACTGAAAGTATATGGCATGTTTCTAGATCGATTGAGTTCTTGCAATTTTAAGTGAATGTAAACTTTTTTCTTGAATTTCTTACAAGTGTCTGTGATAGTTAATTTATTTTACTGTTGAGCCTATGTTGACCGAGATGGTTACTTATTTAATTGACTCATGAAGCTAAGTATTACATCAATCCTACTTTTCAGTTGTCGCACCTTCGCAACTAAGATTTATTCAAATTAAAATCTTAAAAGTTCAAAACTCTATAATTATCGTAGGGTTTGTGCGATTCAATCATGTGACTCTTTATATTGCTTTAACAGAAAACGAATTAAGAATTGCCGAAGCTATTTTTCATTTCCAATCATGTTTTGTCATTGAACTAGGTAATTGGAAGTTCTTAGAATGTTTTATGTTCTATTTGAGTCAATATAAATTATCAATAACTTCAATAGTTATGTGTATCAATGATAACTGATTGTAATAACTACAATCAAATTTTACTATGATATTCCGCTGATTGAGTTCCAAGTGTCAGTTGTTAAGTGACCTTCTGCCCAGCCCAAAAGATATGTAGAGTTACCATTGTTTTTGAACTCACTCACTGTCAACTTCTGCCCTTTCAGAGAGATTAAAATGATGTTGCAATCTTGGCAACTAGATTGACCATTATTTTTTTCATATGCAGACTCGACTGTTGACATTTGATGCTTCGTTCAACTAAGTTGACTGACACGACAAAAAAATCACTTGGATTTACATTTGATTGGATACAAATAAAAGAAAAGTAGATTGGAGTGGAAATAAGAAGGTGTATGCACTTTGAATCCATAGTGTGTGTAGTTATTGATATCGATGATACCAAGTCTCCGTTCTTTTTCGAAAATTTGGCAGCTATCCCTGAAACCAAAGGACAAATCCATTCAAATCAAATGTCAATTTACTGCCATGATGGATCAATTTCTTTAACCGCAGCTAACAGTAGGCTAAATAGAATCTACAAAATTGCATTGAACATTAAGGCTTATAACATTACGTTAAGATCGACAACATGATGCACAGATAATGGTTATTTCATTCAGCAATACTGTTATAGGTTTGAAACCAATTTTGATGTTACCTTGTAAAATGCAGTTAAGTGTTCCGCATTTTATGTTTTCATCTCATGCATTTTCTTTTGCAACTACTGTTAATTCAGTCCACATTAGCATACATATCTTATTTTTGTGAACACGTCGACTACTTCCTACATGAAGTCACTTTGGTGACTCTTCTGCTCCCTGTCTTGCAAAAACTAGAGTTAGAATGCTAAAAGCTTTACAATTTCTCATTATGGATGAACGAGTCTATTTTTGATTAACTATTGGCAAGTCGTATTTCTTCCCGACAACCCCAACAAAATGCAGTTCGATTAGGCATGAATACATAAGCTGGATAAACAGGAATCAGGATGTCAGGAATTTCATCAAATCTAGACCTTGGTCTTGTGAGCATTTAGACCTTCCCTTAAATAGTTGGATACACCTGCTAGCTTTTGACAAAATTGGTATTTAAAGATTCTTTTGTTATTTGGAAAAAATCACGAAACCCATCATCATGTGTCCTCCATTTAAATCAATATCACGCGCATGAGGTTGTTCATTTACATCCCAGCATCTGTTACCTTTTAAGAGAAAGGATTAATTAAAAATCGGACCAAGTTATTACCTGTTGTCATATTGCATGATTTATGAATTATATGATCTTGAGCCTCTTTTTAATAACTAATTATACCATTAATACCAATAGGAATTTCCTTCAAATTCGCCGGTGGAGTTAAACTGCAGTTGGTTATCCAAATGCTATTAAGTTCATATGTGATACCTTGTTTCTTTTAATTAGAAATATTTCAATGTCGATAATTATAACCTTTTCGGTAATTACTTTGTACGTGATACATATGTCCTTTGATATGAATTTTGTCGCAAATACTGTGCACGTCCACTACCTCATTACTCTAAAAATCTTACCGTTCAAGGTCTGTATTGTTTTGCCTCTTTTTCGGGTCATACAACTGTTCAAAAAAATTAGTCTGGTATCCAACAGATAAATATCACATAACTCACCATATTGCGTAAATAAGTTTATAAAAACAATAACATATTTAATTCCATTTGAGCATAAATGCGATTTAGTATCCCATTGGAGATGCAATATATTTCTATTCCAAATTTTCACAAATCTCGTATTAACTTCCTTGTTCAATAATCTTTTCAAAAAAAGTTTCTGTATTCCCGATGCTCTATTTTAATGTATGGATTTGTGTAAAACGGATCCGATAATAATTTGTATGAGGTTCCCCGATGACTTGACGAAATCATTTTGTATTTTAATACGTAAAATTTGTCGGCGAGTCCCTTCGGGTATATTTTATTTTTATTTAAAGATCTGCAATTTTTCATGATCATGACTTCCTTGCAGTCTTATTACATACTAATAATCTATTTCATTTTTCTTTTGAATTCTAAACCCCTTTTCTTGTTATTGGCTTACCTGAATTATTCATATAGACTTAATCCTATTAACAAAAATCTTAACACAGATTCATTGCTTCACTACACTTCCTTTGAAGAATAAATAAATTCCAATGTCTACAGCAATTACGGGATTATCTCTGTGTGTGGGATGAGGCGAACTTATTTTTTTTAAATAAAAAGCAAGGAATTTGTCTTCATCTGAGAACTAGGACAATTTGATGGTATGGTAATATTGATTATAATTAATACGGTACTGAAATAGGAGCATAATGTAATTTAACGTGTTTGAGAGACAGGAGCAAACGAGGAATAGACTATTGTACCGGATGCAAATTATTTATAAAAAATGATTTAGTTAGTGTGAATTAGTTAGGCGTTTTCGGTTGTTGCAATATTTTTCAGTAATCTTAGCTCATCGAATGTTTATAAATTCTTCACAAGGAATTGATATTTCTGTTTAATATATTTTAAAGGAGGTGGTAATGATGAGTATGAGAAGCATTCTGTGAGAAATATGATTAAAGTAGATAAGTCATGCAATTGCTGGTAAAGTATTAATGTGCGACTGCGACATGTTTAATAGACTTAACTTTCGATCTTTGTCGTACTTCAGGGAGTGGTGAAGCAATGTAGGAATTAATAAATTGGAAATTGAGTAACCCTAAACAATGAGGTTTTGACACGGAGAAGATTAACGAGCTTATAAATTGGTCCATTCCTCTTAATTAGCTCAGCTCTCAGCTAAACAGTTATGACGGAGGTGCTTTATACATTTTTTCCTTGTAGAGGTTACGAGTTGCGACTTGCGAGGGTATCAGAGCTAAAGGCTATAGGGCATCCTCTCATCATGCAAATTATAAATCGTGCAAAACCTTTGCTATTGTTAATACTTAATGACAAGGTGTAGTGCAAAATTAAACTATATTTCACAGACATAATATTCAAGAACATTGCTCCAATATCATTTACCTAAGTACCTTTTTCATTATTACTATGTCACACACCCAGGAATCTAAAAAATCAGGTTTATGACTTTGCCCATTCACTATTCTTCAAGGCACAGACGACTTAATTACAACAACTAAATGTAACAGTCAATTTTGTCTTCTTACATGGATGTACCAACTATATGTGCTATTGTTATTTTTTCATGCATGTTGTAAATCATGTTAGTAATAAATTACTTATTTCTATACTTGCAGGGAGCTGAGAAACATGCTGGCAGATTTACTTCAGTCAAGAAAAGTAACTCAGTTGTTGGTGGTGGCTCAGTGAGTGGAAATGTTCTGGGCAGATTTCTGAAAATAGGGAAATCGAAAAGCGATGTTCAAGGACAACCGAAGGCGCGATCGTCTACTTATAATATTGACGATCTAGAGGAAGAATTTCGATTATCGCCATCAGTATTAAATCGTGGACCGGTGGAGAAAATGGTACACAAATCGAATTCAAGGAAAGACGTTTCCAGATCCCATTCATGGATCTACGGATCGGTAAAGCTTCCTTCAGATTTACCCTTTGGGTACGGTTATGCCAATGGATTTGGAGGCTATAGTCCTTCTGCAAGTGACAGTAATAGTGGAAGCGGTTCTCCAAGTGACCATCACACACATGGAGTAGCTTCTCTTCAAATTCCTCGGTGCCAAATGCTTGATTACTACTCTTCTTGTGATTGCGGTACACAGGACTTCGACTTCCTTACAGCCGGACCTAGTGAAGGTTCTACGAATGGTCCGTGTCAAGCTTGTGCATATGACTTGGCTGTAAACGGTGGAAAAAACTCAAAGAGCCGGAAGCAAGGTTCACGTAATTCTACAAATTCTGCATCGGATGCCGGAAAAACATTTGTAAACAGCGTGAGAAAACTTACTTGGAAGAGCTTGAAACAAGCCGTGAAGAAACGTCCAAGCCTTGATAACTTGAAGAGATCAAATGAAATACGAGTGGGTTCGGGAGGGTTTAATAATCCATCGCCTTCATTTATCTCACCATCACCATCAGGAGGAACAGAGATGTTTACAAATGGACCTCAAGTTTTACTAGGAAGTCATGGGAATTTGTTAGAAGGCAGTAATGGTTTTTACGATCACAATTCCAATTCTTTTTCTGCTGATGAACTACAGCCCAACTATTTCTTCCCTGAAAAGAAAACTATGTTTTCAAGCTGTAGTGATATTCATCGAGATCCACCCCCTCATGTTACTGCATCAGTTAGATTACGGCCCAAACAATCTCGCCAATCTTGGCACTTTCCAAATGAGTCCGGACCCCAGCCCAACTATCAAGATGAAGATCTTTACCACTCCGAGTGGGATCTAAGACAATGTATTCCCTATGATGTTTGGGTAAATACAACAAGTAATGTTAAGCCCCGTACAACGGCTCCACCGAGTTCGAAAGCAAAATCTCCAACCCCACAAATTTCTCATGTTATATCCACCTCATTGTCAAAGTCCACATCAGTTCCTTACCTAACGGAAATAAAAGCTACTTCGTCTAAAGGGTCGAATGTCAATGGGTTGAGTGGCAAATCTTCAAGTGCAGGGGCGGTCAATAATGACACAATTAGCATAAAAAGTATGCAATCAAATAAAAGCTCAACTGCAGGCTCTTATCGACAGCCGGCATCAAACGGAGTGGTCAAAAGACCAAGCATATTATCTACAGACGTTAATGCCTATCAACTTCTGAAAGCTCAAACTAGAAATACCAAAAATTCAAACAGTAAAGTTCAGACCTCGAAAGACCTTAATGATGCTATGAGTAGCTCTAGTGATGACCTAAGCGATAATGCTTTGACATCTGAAAACCACATGAGAATAGCAGGGCAGAAGATCTACATGGCTCCCAATCTTAAAAGCAATCAAACTTCCTCATCCTCATCATCTACAATATCTAACGGAAGAACTAGTAGTTCTGCTAGTAGTAAATCTAGCATTGTATCCCAAAGTCAAACCAAAAAGAGTCAATTGAGACAAGTAAAACCTTCCTCTGAAGAAGATGAATGGTCAGAGGAGGATTTGCCTCAACAAAAGCGTCAGAGTACACACGTGTCGATGAATCGTGACAGAAATCAACTCCTTCCTAATAAGGCAAACAAAGGCTTTCCCGAGTTACCACATGAAGGCACAGGAAACATAAGAAATGGTCAACCGAAAACACAGAATCAACAACCTCAAAGAAGTCGCAACGGTATTCAAGTTGGCCTTAACAATGGTAATTACGATAATTACCATGAAAATAATGGGGCTCGATCAAGCTTTACGGTCGAAGATGGTAATCCTCCTGCCTTAAACCAACCTCCAACAAGAAACACAAGTACCCGTATTAATCAGCATGGAATAGCAAAACGTGACTCGGCCCCACAGAATGAATGCGTTGAATTTGAGGAATATGTTTTTGAGGATTGTGGGACCACGGATAACCCCAATCACAATAAATCTGGCCTTGCAAATTCAGACGGCAGATTACCGGAAGGGGATATGAAGTCTTTCAGAACTGACTCTAAAAACACCATTGCCATACGAAATCCGATGGCGAATTCATCACAACAACGTACATCTAGCTATATTAAAAATGGACAAAATAAAACAAGCCACAATCTAATCCCCTTATCAGAAAATAAATCTGCTTCTAATATGAACAACACTAGTAAAACGAATAGCAACAAATTTGGTGCATTGCGTCGACGGAAGAGCCGTAATGGAAGTAATAATCCGGGCAAATTACTTCGGGAAGTTATTTACGAGGAAGAAGTAGAACATGAGCATTTGGCAGATACCCCTTCTCACGATTATGACGAATCCAAAGGTGGCAATGGCCCTATCCAAGTAGACAGTCAACAGTCTAATAAATCCAAGGAGTTCGCTGTTAAGATAGTTGTTTCTCATTCTGGAGGAACGGATTACGTCAAACCCATTTTGAAAAACCGAGAGCGAGTTTACGATACACCTAATACCAACGGCTCTTTTACAGGCTATAATGATAATTCTTATAATGAGATTTATTTTGATTCCTCAATTTCTACTGCCTCAACATCCAAGAAAAAGGTACAGTTTGATCAAAGCAAAGTGATCGTTTGTGGCGGTGACAGTGGACCGGATTCTGATGAATACACGAATGAGGAGGTACTTCATCAGGAGAAATCAGGAGATGATCATGGTAATAACGAATATAATGATTCTGAAGAAGCTTGTGGCGCAACATCTCAGGATAATAAAATGAATAGCCGCTATCATCATATTAGAAATAACGAGGAAAGTGGAAGTGTCAGTTTAAAATCTAATTCATCAAGAAAAGTAGCAATAACTGATAATCATGATAATTTAAGTCAGAATCAATCAGAAGATACGAAGCGGAAAACAAGATCTTCCTTCGATGAGGAAGTTGCACGAAAGGCTGCATCTTTTGCATTAGCATCGGCTAAAAAGAAGCAGGCTGCTGAGGCAGAAGAAGCTGCCAATAAAGCAGATGCAGAAGAAAAATGTTATGATGGAAGTGTCAACAACCTCAGGGAAGTTAAACTTAATGAGGATCAGTCTCGGTTCACATCAACATCAACAAATAACTCTGCTAATACGACAGCATTTGCAAAGAGGAAGAGTAATCTCAAAAGCAATTTGAAACCGTCTGTATCAAGAAATTCCCAAGGAACTGGCTCGATCATCCGCAATCCTGATCCTGCTCAACCTGATGTTGACGTTCCTGCTATAAACCCAAGTACCAGTTCTGTTAGTCGGGGAATGCATTTTTTGCAGAATCCGAATAACAAGGCAACCCACGGTGTTACATCATCTATGTTGAAGGCACAGCGAATTGCTAACATTTCTTCTGAAAGAAATATCATCAAAGGTAAGAATGTTTCAGATTGTCGTTTGAAAACAAAAACAAAGGCTTCGGCTTGTCCTTTACAAACGCTGTTGGTAGTTGGACTGTCCTTCTCTCATGAATACTCTGCTCCTTTTACCTATGCCATGCTGCGCTTTTGGTTTTGTAAGATTTTGTTAACTAGTTCAAAAACATTTTATGAGACACTCGAGGTTTTAGTTTTTTAAGCAAAGCAGTTATGTATTGCTTTACTGTTTTCATGGCTAATTCATGCAACTCAGATTCTGTTGTTTATCTTTGGTTGCTTGTTAAAGAGTATGAAGAGTCCGAGTTTTGCAGCTAAGTCTTTCGAATAATTTAAATATTTATGGATAGTTAATTTTATGGGATTTTGTTGAATAGTGATGCTAGGCTATAGGGTACACATATTTACTACCTATCCCGCTGTGCATTCATTAGCATTGCTAGAATTGATTGAACCAGAGAAGAACTCATAAAAATACTATTGTTGGCTACTAGGTCTTAGGCTCACCTTTGAATATGTTTACGTCAGGCTGGGGCTCAAGGGGTTTATTTTATAGCAAATGGAAAAGCAAAACGGTAAATTTTTTCCAAACAAATACATATAGGAATTGTGAAATGTTTTTCTTCTACCATACCAAACCTCCTGGGATACCATGTTATGAAATCAGCCTCATTAACACCACACGTGAAATGACCTCGTATTTTTTAAAGCTACCCATATCCCGAATGGATTTCCTTTAGAAAATTCCTCAGCGATTTTTATTTTAAAAATATATTTCTATAATACCTACAACCTAATGCTCATTTTAACAAGGGTACATGCAAGAGGAAAGACAAATATTCAATGTTTAATGGGCAGAAAATCTATTTGCAATTAATGGCTGTAGTTATGTTCACTGAAAAATGTGTACAACCAGCAATGCATTTACTTGTTTTGGAAAAAAATCTCCATGTAGAATGGATAATAATGATAAATAGCTTACACACAGAGATTAAAGTACATTATTGTTACTCTCAAAATCGTAGCAAGTATTATTTTAGAACGATTGAGAATGAATTGAAGTATCTTGCGAAAATAGTTTATTGCAAAAACGGCTGTCACAGACACACGAAAACTAAATCCTTGAAGATGAAGTAAGCAAAGCAAAACACTTGATTTGGTCTTGCAAATTTTAACAAACGAGGAAGTAAATTAAAGCCCTAAATGGTCTGTGAAGTCTTATTCTAACGAAAAGCATTGTCCGCTTAAAATATAATTCCTCTACCAGACATTCGACGAAGAACCTCGTGGGACGCGCCTTTATTATCCCCATTGGTATCTAGTCTACAGAACTACCGAAGGAGCTCTAGGATAAGATTACCGGATCAAATTACATCGGCGTGATGAAACTGCTTGAGAAACAGATTGTCAACGTATTTCTTTTATTTCAAAAGTGAAATTTGATCACATCAGAGAACAAAAAATCGTGGAGTTCATGGTTGTTGGCTCAGAGATGCCTTGATGATTTATGTAACTGTATCGACAGAATATGTCCATACCATTCTTCTGAGTTTACTGGTGAATGTTTACAGTTTCTTCCATGTCATGGTTCATCTGATTCCGTTTGACAGTCGACAGTTCGTGAATTAAGTTTGGATTTAGATGACTGGATGAAAGCTGAACATTTTTTATCTGTTGAATAATGAACGCTTGAATCTTGTCGTACGGAGGAAGTCAGGCGATGGTTTCGTTTAGTTTGCTAGCATGACAATTAGCATGTCATATTTTTTCTCCAAACTCGTCTCCTCTTCCTTAAATGTTATACTGTATACCAAACCCAGTATAACTGTACTGCATAAATATCTGGCTGAGCCTTGTTTACAAGAATAACTCTGGACCTAATTGCAGGGTAATCCGAGTAAGTGACAAGGCCTCTAAAGTGTTAAGATAAGTTTTTCATGTAATTGGAAGTCATGAGTTTCAACAACATGTAATTTCTTTTAAAGATTTTCTTGTACATAACAAATGGATTCGTTTTCTAGTAAATTGTAGTCTGTAGATTTAAAACAACCTGCTTAATTAATGAGCATTCCATTGTTTTAGGTTAGTAATCTAATGCTGAATGCGGAAAGGAATTGAAGAATTTCAGTTTACCGTAACTTTTGAGACTTTTTGACTACTCAACCGTTAAAATTGTCTCGTATTTTAAGCCGAATCGTGCCGCTTAGTATCAAAGGGAAAGTCACTGTGGAAATTAGTTATAATACTTTGGTATCATTAGTGTATTTTTTCCTTAAAATCTTGTCAATCGTCTGAAATTTATTGGAAGGAATGCTGAATCATTATCAACGGAATCTCTTTGTATCTTTCATGTAAATATTTGGGTTCCGTTCCGATGTTCGACTTCCCATTCGACTTCCCATTCCAATTCTAATTATTTCCCTATTCATTAAATTCAATCCATAATAATCCTGTTGTAGAATGTACTAGCCTTAAATAAGACCTGCTCGTTTTGTTGGCGTAAATACCCATTTTGTAGCTGAGTTTGCATCCACATTTAACTTGTAGACAATAGTTTAGGTGTAATAGGAAATCAGTGTGATGGTAAATAAAAAGTAATGAATAACGATCCGACATGTGTTAAAAGCAATGAAAATGGTAAGCTGTGGTTGTGAATTTCTGTAATTATTTTTAACTTTGAATGAAGGACATAAAACAAAAGCATCTGCAAACACTATAAACAAACTTTCGATCTCTGGTATTTAATTTCCTATAGCGTCAAAGATATTTTAACGAAATCTTCTTCAAATATATAGAAAATAGAAAAACATCAAAGTTTCAAACTTCACGGCAAAGATTAGCTTCCCCTTCTACGATACTGAATGATGTCTTATGGGTGTTTCCACAGCCTTTTGTCAATTGTAGTTTATACATTATCGTAACTTAGAAGATTCTATGGGACTCTTTTATGCCATGCCAAGAGAGTCTGGTGTATGAGTTTTTGTTGTTTTAGAAAAGTAACAGAACATTCCTAGCAATCTCAATTGTGAAACTTAAAACGTATAGGTAAATTTTATTATCATCGTGGTAGGTAGATTTTTTGTGAGTTAAAACTATGAGATGTGTATTTTTGCTTTTAAAACTCAAATAATTATTATGAACCTGTCGAAAGTCTCATGGATCCATTTGTATATAGCAAGACTCAACATTTTGAATTATTGGTTCCCCATTGATGATGAGCGATGTAAATCTAATGCAATATTGTAACGTCTGAACGCTTTTTTTAAATTTGATGACATCGCGGGATCTGAAATTATTTTTTGTGTGAATGTAAATCATAAATGCATTTCGAGAGTAATAATTTATTATCTAGTTTATGATACCATTAATACATTTAGATCCTTTATTCAAGAGCTTCGAGGCGCGGCTGCAGTACATTTGCAGTAGAGAATGTCCAATTGAACAAGATATAAATATAGAACATCGATCTATAATCATCAATCTTTATCTATCAAGGTTGAACACTACCTGTTAATACTATCTCTAATGAGGCTAAAATCTAAATCATATTTTTTCTCAGAAGTGACAGCACATGCCAGTAATAAATTTTATAATTGAGACGTACCTTATTAAATTGTACTATTTGTTTGGTATGTAACATCATATCTTAAGATTGTCAGTTGTACCGTTTGTACGGATTTATATGTTTTTCTTTGTTTCGACTGGATTATTAGTCGAAGATTTTAAAAAGCTGGTTAAATGAATCATGTGGACGACACAAAACACAGAAGCCGGTTTCTCGTGGCCTCAGTTCGTGACAATTTTGTTCAACATGCTTAACAAGAGGTCATGGGCCGCATAGTCAATAAACGCATGCTGTGAAGTTGCTTGTCAATAAAAAAAAAAGTTGCTGATAACATCTACCGATAGGAGGGATATTAATTGGAATTTAAGGTGACAGCGATTACATCTTGAAGTTTTCTCGTATATCGAGGCGTGTAATCGTCTAATCTCCCGTTAGTTTTATATCCTTGTATTGTTAAGTTATGATATAAAGTGACACGTTGATTGCATACCTCATAAGAAATTTTTCTTAAAACGCCAGGATTAATTAGCTTGAAATTAGATTTTGTTATCAAATTCATCGACAAGATTTTTAGCAATAATTTGTTGCATCATTAGGTTAGAGCTGCCAAATTCATTTTCCGGCTCCGCATTCAAGATTAAAGTATCGCTATTTACCAGCTCATGCACTATCATGATAAAGGAAATGTCAAGTAACGAGACTTATACCACACAAAAGTAATTTATTTAATCACAATTTTTAAAAACCTTTTCCGATATTGAACAATCCCCAGAGTTACAAATGTAGAATGTATGTGCTATGTAGCTACTAGTAAATAGGAGTAGGTAATTCAATTGAACTAATGATGCACTGCTAATCGGTGGATTGATTGCATGCATGAATTACAATTTTGAGATCCTGTATGATCCCGTTAAATTGCTCTACTATGAAATGTATTGTTGTTGTAGAGGAAGCCCATTGTTATTATTCTTCAGAATATTTCACAAGATTTCCATGAGGGATAGCAAAACACGCTTGTTGCATGCGTGCTCGAATAAAAGCTCTGTTCACTCCGACAATTCCTAATTTTGACACGATGCAGAGGTAACAATGCGTAGCAGAAGACTGTTAAGCACTAAACACCCATGTCATGTACACTTGAAATTTAATTTACTTGGCTACATTATATTTTATATAGCAATTAATGAAATAACCAGAGGCGGAGAGTTAGTTTGCAGAAACCTTGACTTGTTTCAAGAGCTGTGTAGTAGATTAGATATTCATTAGGGCGATTCAACGGTTCTACGTTCGACGTAACCCTGTTTGGCATGCTTTGTTTATTTTTTTGCCATTTCATTACTCCTTGTAGATGCTGCTTACTGTAAACTATTAATTAAGGCCTGTTTCTTAATTAGCTCATTCATGGTTCATTGGTTTGATTTTTTTTCATGAGATTCATGATCTGATTTTTTCCATTTTAGGATGCTCACAGCAGCAGAAAATTATCAACCCGAACTCCCTACTGTTCAACGACACCACACGAATCCGTTTAAATCAATCGAGGCCATCAATGAACGAGACTTTCAAATTGAATTTAACACAAAATGGTGAAGCTGGTCGGAATGGCTCCACACCACAATCTGGTTCATCAAGAGGCATCAGAATAAAACAATCAAATTCATTCAGAGTGATAGGATCTTTACCGTTAAGGCCAAGAGAACCTCCACCACCGCCTCCAGTTGCGGTGAAAAATAGTTCATCTTTAGCTGCCCCAGCATTGACAAGAACTACTTCAAGAATCCAGAAAAATGCATCATCTTCATCTTTATCTGCCTCCTTAGGTCAAATGTCAGGGAAATTGATTTCCAAGTCTACGAGTAGTAATCAAGGCTATAATGGAACTCATAATGGAAATCGATTACCAACAAAGCCAGAGATTTCACTTCCCATGGGATTGCAAACTACATCGAATCAAGCCACGAGTGCGATAAAAAATCAGAGCTCACATGGCCAAAAAGATAATGGAAATGGGGCTGGCTCTTGCACTTCTGGTTTTGAGAAAAATGGTGCAAAAACCCCTCTTGGGGCAAGAACTAGTCTAAATGTCGATAATAATAAGAAACTGCATGCAAATAATGGAAGCAGCAAAAGTAAAAGTTTGACTGACAGGTGTGAAGCCTTGGATAAAGTGCTGGGTCGAAAATACAAAGCCAATGCCAACAATGCTCCTAACAAGAAAGATTCTGGCGTTCGTCATAATCATAATAATAAAATCGAGGAGATCCTGACCAACACCAACCAACAGCCACAACAAATAAATGGGGAAAATTTGCCGAGTACTAATGGCCAAACCCACACAAAAACATACACATATTCTGAACAAGAAGAGTTCATTGAAAATTCTACAAATCATAACAATTCCCACGTAGTTTCAGAATCTCAAAATATAGAAATCGTCACAAAGGAGAATTCTGTGAGTGAAATTCGGATATATTCTAGTACGAGTAGTGTGCCCTCCTCAACTGCTAATGGCCGTATTAATGACGATAAGATAATTTATGAGTCGACCAAGACAGTTGTAAACAATGAGAAGAATAAGTGCTACAATAATAGCATCAATTGTATTAATGGACCCACACAGGAAATTCATTATGCTGCAACAGACCTTTTTCCACAGAATGAGTTTCTTAATGGAAGAAAACAGTTTCGTCAACCTGCACCATTGCCCCCTATTCCAAAAGAATCTATTGCTACTCAAATTCGTCCTCAATCCACTTCCGTTGTTCTCATCATTGATAACAATGGAAATAACAGTAACACAAATGCGGTTGGCACCCCTTCCCATTTAACATACAGTCAGCCCGTAGACACGCTTTCCAAGACCACAGCCGCCCTTTTGAAGTCATTGCTACCCGCACCACCTTTGCCCCCAGCAAACTTGTCACCTTTGCCATCAAAGTGCAATACCTCCGTACCTCTGAAAGAATTTGTAGACGAAGAGTCTGAACCACTTTATGATGACGTAATTAACCATTCTACCTCAACCGCAAATCTGACCGCAAATAAAGGAGCTATGGGGGATAAGTCTTCAATCTCATCCATCAGTTCTAAGAAACAATACAGAAAGCCACTAACAAGCTTTCAGGAAAATTTAACCAGTCGTCCATCTCATCTGCCTCCCCCTCAGATGCCATCAGGTCATATTGTATCATCCACATTGCCCTGTCTAGCTTGTCCGCCTTCCCTGCCCCCACCAAATCTACCATCCAAAAATTTGTCAGAGTTTCACAACCGTCCGGTGGTTCTTGATGAAGATGAAGGAGAACGAAATGCATTCATTGAACTAGGAAACGACTTGAACATAGATGAAGAAGTTGATAACCTTTACAACGACATTTCAGATGGAGGAGCATCACAAGGAAAATCTATACAATCTTTTGCTAGTAGCATGAAAGGAGCTCTCCTTAATGCTATCAAGAGCATTGATTTTGATAGACGTTCGATTTTAAGTACTGCATCCAACAATTCTAGTGGAAGTGGCAGTACTAAACGGGACATGAAATCAAAAGATGTTTCAATTGAAGGGGATAACTTCATTTACGATGATACCCTCTCCGTTCGATCAAGTAACTGTGGTGTTGATACATCAAGGAGCTATTATCATTCAAACGTAACCAATTCAGCATACTTTGCTCCAGAGAAAGAACAACAACCTTCCATCATCAAAACGACGCCCCCTCCATCATTATCAGCTCGGAATGGTTTGACAGTGACTAAGCCATTAGATAATCTTATGGAACAAGACGAAACCCTTTCAGATGACCCTGATAATGAACCCTTGTATGATGATGTCATTAGCATGACCCAACTCCATGGTATCAGGAGCAACGGAATTCTAAGCAAAGGTCCTAATGAATCAAATTCTTCCGACAGTGGAGCTGAGTCAGAAGATGCTATTCCTCCTCCATTGCCTGCACAAGGACCCCCTCTGCATCTACTATCAAAGATATCTGCTGACCTTCCATTGATAACATTTCCAATTTTAACCAATAAAGTCAAACCTAACGATTTCGACAGAAACTCTAAAAGAAATTCTATCACTAGCATTTCCAGTGACATCCGATCTGAGGGTTCAGTAAAAACTGATCAGAGCAGTTACACATCAAACAAATCTTTAGTTCAGAATGTCAGTAATAGCAGCCTTCCCAGTAGTCATTCGTCAACGCTGCGAAAAGATGAATCCCATACTAAAAATGAAGACGAAGTTCTTACAAGAACCCGGTCATTGTTGAATGAACTTAACGAGAAATTGTCTCAATTAAATATCATCCCTCCAGAAGGTTCTAGCAGCGGTAGCAAAGGAATACTGGATTTTTCCTCTTACGGTTCAAAAGCGCCCGTTTCATCCAGTTCTGAATCGTCAGGTGTCGAGGAGGACTACAATTCTGAGAAAAACTACTCGTTGTCAAATGGTAGCGATGCAGCCTCGGCTTCATCTTCGTCTGCCGAAGAAAACTACAAGTTGACTCAAGTTTCTAAATTGGTTACTGAAACAATCACGATGGCCAGAGGAAAGTTTCTGGATTCTATGAAAGCCAACGCAGTAAATTCGGCATCTTTAAATCCTCTTAATTCATCAACTACTCCAATATCAATACTATCTCATAATGGTACTACTCCTGTAAATAACGACAGTAACATTAGCAGTGGGAGTAGTCCTAGCATTACTGAAGAGCCAATTTACGAAGAAATCGGCGATTTGAATCGATCAACTTCCCCTATATATGCAGATGCATTTGACGCTAAAAGCATCTTTGATGGAGCCTCAAGGAATGAAATACTTTCTTTTTTAGAGTCAATACGTGATCGATTGACCGTGGCAGATTCGGTAAGTGTACAATTTCTACGTTCACGTTTGTTTTAATAACCCCTTGCAGCTGAATTGGCTTATCTCACTGTTTTCAGTAGATCATGCTAATCTAACATAACCTTGGGCATTTTGCCACATTTGTAGTAAATATTGTAGCCCTGTGCATGGGTTGAAGACCTCAGATACTAGTGGTAATCCGACTTTAGCCATATTTTTTAGTGTTAAATTAGAAATTCCAACTCAGTTTTGAAATCCGAATAAATACGTAGTTTTATAATGACGAAGTATGTCCAGAGAAGAATGTGAACTATGAACACGCTTCAGCTTTCAGAATAAAAAATGGTTGAAGGAATAATTGTAATTGTTCCCAATATTGACGGTACAAACAGAGTGGATATTTTGCAAGGCATTGTAAGGAATTGTAAATGAATGAATTGTAATTAAATAAAACAAAGATGCCTTTAGCTTTAGAGAGAAGTACAATTACACACAAGACAAATTAGAATGCAATCGTATATCTACTGGGAGATAGATTACTGCGATGTTGAAATGGTACTTAGAAAGATTACCAAATGTTTTGATCCAATTTCTGAGAATTGAAGCCGTATTTCAAAAAGATGATTAATGACTTTTAAACAATAAGGGAATTAAGTTTCTTTAAACAATATTATTGAAATAATATCGAAGTTCATAACAGTGTTCGCCACAATTTTGATCAACTGAGCTTAGGTTTTGGTAGGCTGAGGTAGTATGAACGCCTTGTATTACTGACCACTATGCAAAATATAAACAACGTATCTTAATTCAACAGAATTCTTCAAGCAGTCAATCATCTTCAATATCCTCCAAGAAAGGTAATGAATCCGAGAGAAATGATTCTGGAATCGGATCTGAATCTAATTCATTAGTAGCAGTAACAAACGCGTTGGAAAATATCAGTCAAATAGCCTCACAAGACAACGGAGGCTCTTTGCCCAAACCCAGTAAATTGATACTGCGAAAGCTCTGTCCAGATTGTAATGATGTTCCACTTGACACCGAAGGCAAAGCTGATGACTCTGCCACTACTGAAGGAATCGCCAGTGGAACCTTATGCCTCTCATGCAATCGGAAAAGAAACGAGAGAAAAGAAATTATCACGGAGATCCATGAAACAGAAATGAAATACGGAAGAGACTTAAAAATAATTTCTGAGGAATTTTACAAGCCAATTCAGATTGCTGGTCTGCTCACCAAAGACCAATTAGATCAAATATTTTTGAATGTGGTGGAACTAATGGAGATCAGTTCTCAGTTAACAATAATGCTCAAGTCGGACCTCCAGTCAGCATGCCTGGAACGACATGATGAAGACCTTACGTCTGTTAATGTCGGTAAGATATTTCTCGACATTGGGGAGAGCATGATGACTGCATTCCAGACATACTGCACCCGACAGGTAATAATTGATTGAAGTCATTCTATATTATATACATTCACCTAAATATCGCCTCAAACAGATTACTTTTCCATTTCTATTTAAATCGTGGTGTGTCCCAAATGCCGGATTAGATCAGTGCCATGCAGTTTGGGCAGAAATGAATTACAAAAACAATTTGTTTTACCTTCGACCATATTTATTGTATATCTTAATCTTATCCTCAGTTCGTGTGAATTTTTTTAATTTCACTTTCAAACAACGATTTATTATTGAATGTGCTTTGACTTTCTATTGCAAAAATCAACCGCTTAAAAACTACAAGTTCAGTTGCTTGAAACAACCAAAACTTGTTTGCCCTTTTACTTGTCACTGCACCAAAATATTTTGCAATGGGCAAGCGATTGGCACAATGACATTAAAGTGCATGCATGGGATGACCACTTTTTCACGAAACATTCAATGCACGTTTTGCAGATAAACGACACAAATTGAATCTTAACCTCTTTTCTGTAGTTTACTAAAAGTACTAAGCAAAGTAAATCTTCCTCTCGAGACTTTTACCCGAAAGCTCCAACTTCAAGAGTTACATTTTATTCTCTACTGTTAATGATCTCAATCAGGGTTCAATATACTATCTATAGTTTATTTCTTCTCTTCGAAAGTTTGTAATTTCATTTGTGTTTGACTTTTGTAGTTAAATACGACAGCTCTTAACCTAAGTTGATAATGATTACTCTTTTTCTGCCAGTAAATGCAGATGCTTGTGCTTCTGCACTCAAAATTAAATGTCAAACTTGAAATTTTTATTAGCCACGAGCCAATTTTTCATTTCACACTTTCTTTTGTAAAATCCCTTGAAATTAGATCTATTTGTACGTAATTTATTTTTGTGCCTCAGTCAAAATGGGGTCGCCTCCGACAGTCAGCAGAAAATGTAAAGTCAATCCATATTTCATAAAATATGTAAACCAAAGCACTTATTAGCTCGCCTATATAAATAGGATTGCGAGCTTATGATCTCGATCTGTCTGTCTGTCCGTCTGTCTGTCCCGTCGACACGGCTGGATAAAAATGAACCCCCAGCAAGAGCACACTAGAAGCTTTGGAAGCAGAACGGTT
>JAQFZA010000186.1:0-42629 GCA_034695115.1 Desoria olivacea
ATGTTCTGTAATTCTTTGGTATTGTCTGTCCTTGACTATTGTCTCCCAATTTGGGGAAATCTGTCCAACTCCAAAATTGAAAGACTTGAAGATATTGTTTGCAAAATGGTAGAGAGGAATATTTTACATCGGAGGATTCCTTCGGACCAGAAATGGATTGTGTATCAAACATTAAATTTGTTATCCGTGTCGGAACGCAGAGACGTTTACTCGCTTGAATTCGTTTACAAGTATATTTTTAGGAATACTCTTCTAACTGAGGAACTATCCAGTGTGTTTGAGCGTAGAACCTCCAAAAGGACTCTGAGGAGTTCGAACAAACTTACCTAGACTAGTACCTAGACTTCGTACTTCATTCAGTCAGGACTCGTTTTTCTACAAAACAATCAAGTTGTGGAACAGTTTACCTGAACCAATCCATAGCGCAGAGTTGTTTCCTGAGTTTGATGTGCTCCTTCGGCAACACCTTATAAAGAAGCGACTTGATGTGCTCACTTATAACTAATTTTGATGTTTAATTAGTTTTAAGAAGTATACTATGTAATTCCTTAGTTGACTTATATTAGATTGTTTTGAGTGCGTGTGAACAACCCCAATTTTTATTAATTTTGTCTTTGTCGTAGTAGTAGATGTGACTTTGTATTGAAAATAATTAATTTGATATGCAAGTTGTCACCTCAATAAATCGTTTCCAAACCAAACCAAACCAAATCTTTTCAATGACATGGAATGCAATAACTTATTGAATATCCGTGTCACCTGTTACACATCGTATACATCAGAGGTTAAGGCATATCAGGATTAAACAGAAATCACGAGACTTATTTTGTGTGAAACTGAATTTGACGTAGATTTAGTTGACTTTAAGTTGATTAGCGACGCTAAAGCACATTTAAAATTGGAAGAGAAAAATTAGCAAAATTACTTGTACAACGAAATGGGATAAAGAATATCAGACGGATGCGAGTATTTTTTGTTTTCGTGGTTTACGGGGTTTTTACCTTATGACGTTTAAGATAACGAGGTTTATGCTGACGAGGTTTAAAACTCGACGATGTTTATGGGATTCGATCAGGGTTTCGAAAAAACCACTTTTTGGGGTAACTTCCCACCCAGTGGTTTTTATTGGTTTTAATGGTTTTTTTGGTTTTTTTGGTTTTTTTGGTTTTTAATGGATTTTATTCTTAGCCAATCAGAAAGAGCCTTCCGACATAGAAAAAATATCTTCCTTACCCCAAATTCATTAAAATAAAGATGTAAAAAAACACAAATTTCTAAACAAAAAAAGTTCATTTGCTAGGGTTTGAATTTCAAACTTTGAATTTGTAGAAAGCTTTTTTGAAATTCTATTATTTGCATGTATTCAAATTAATATTGTAATCATAACTATTGTATTGATATATATCGTATCTGTTTTTGCTAAATGGGGATAATAGAATCGTCTGGTTTATGTCTTGAGGCCGTTTCTGATTGATTTAGAATAAAAACCAAAAAAACCACTAAAACCATTAAAAACCACTAAAACGTAAGTGGTTTAAAACGTTTTAAACCATTAAAAACCACTAATAAAAGCCACCTAATAAAAACCACTCGAAACCCTGGATTCGATGCTTGTGTTTACGAACTCCTGTCGTTCGCCCGCTTTTGTGAACCGGGCGGCGGAAACCGGGTCCAGGTGTTACAGCCGGGGTTCCGGATGCGCAACTTTAGTTGTTCGCATGCATTTTTTTAAGACCGAGACTCGTCGTTTTTCTTCCACTTTCACCGCTTTAACATCGAAAATAAATGAATTGTTTTATTCGAGTTCTAGCATGTGTTGATTTTTTTGTATTTGCATCAAAATAATCTTAAACAAATTGAACCAGTTGGGTCAAAGGTAATTCGGTTAGGTTAGATCGGGAAGGCAGACAATCAGAAGATTAGTTTTGGGCCAAGGGAGAAGATGGACAAGCAGATCTGCTTGGTCAAAAGACCAAACAACCCTATACAAAACACATCGTATAGAGGATTTTCTATAATGTAACGTCCACTCCAAGTATTGAGATTTTTAGAAAATTGGGACATCTATTGGTCAAAATATTTGGATGAATCCAACCTGGGGTGGAGGTCCAATCGACAATCCACACATACTGTCAACCACGTTAATAAAAAAGACCTTGTAAAGTTGTTGTGGGGAAATGCTGGGTTCTGGGCTCCAGTCTCCCTAATTCTTTCTAACTTTTTTATGAAATCTGAGAATTTGCAACTAACAACTCGCCAATCCGACTGCTAGGGTGATTACAGGTCTGGTTAAGTTCAGGTCGTAGATGCACAGTATGGGAAGGGTGAAAATATGATATTTAAAGGGACTCGGGGGAACTGCTGAATTACGAATGTAAACTTTGCCGGAACAGGCACGTTTATTTGACACGACTTATTCCTCTGGTGGAATCGAAGGAATAACAACAAATTATAATACTCTCTAGACTCTACCGGAAATCCTCTGTCTCGCTGTGGAGACATCTACGACTGGTATGGCCGCCTCCTCAGCTACACTCCAACCCCTTGAGGGCTTGATTCCACAGTATGAGCATGAGTATCGAAAGTTAAAATGTTCTGAAAATTTTCCAATTTTTGAATTTACAAAATTGGACCGACCCTCGTGGTCATGGTTGCTTGGGGTGGTTTGTCGTCTAAAGGGACAAAGTTCTCATAGAGTAGGATGGACTCCGTGCGTCATCCTAAAGAAACTCAGCAAAATCCTGAACTGGAAGTAAAATTCTAGGGAAACAAAGTAAGAATTGATTTTAACGTCGACAAAAGCTTTATCAATAATTTAATATAATGTCTAAGCAATTTTTTGTGCAGAAAAAGAATGTGCTTTTATTTCTACTAAAAAAATACAAGTTGTGGACAAGATTTCAGTTCTCCATCACATTTACTTTTGGATTTTGGATGGTGTTTGGATATTTGGATGGCCCCTTTGATATTACCAATAAGTAATCTTTTGGCGGAGGAGCAGCAAAACAACTGTTACTACTTAATGTTTCCAAGAAACTAATGACGAAATTAAAATTTAATTACTGTATTTATACTACTGATGGATTGGAAGGTTCGAGTTTTAGAGTCTTCATTTGTGTCCAGGCAAGGACAAATTACTGCGTTAAAATCGCCAACCGTCCTTCTGTTAGGTAAAGAAGTAGCATCACATTTGGATTTTTGTTTCGTTAAGATGTACACTTAAATCCTTATCTCAATCATTAACAGAGAATTCGCATACTCACCTATTAATGCGTACATGTATATAGGTAGTTGCCTATACATTCTCCAGTGTATCTAGATAATAATATTCATTCATGTTTCTCAGTTAAGCTATATATTGTGGTATGTCAAATATATTGTGGGCCGTCCGGCCTCGAAACTATGTTCCACTTTGTTTCACCGTTGGCGCAGCCCTGCTTTTACGTCTAACATTGGACAGGGTAGAAGTACTACAAGTTCACAATTTTCCGATAGACATGCAACTTTCAGGATAAAAACGTCCCAGCCCAGAGCCCAGGGACGGTTGTCTATCAAATAGGGGAAGGATTAATATTAGAGATCCTAAAACGTGAATGCTATTTCGGAATACAAATTCTGCAACTCCCATACACGGACGAGAAGTCCGGTATTTCAGAGTTAGTAAGAGACCCAAATAGAACTTGTAGAAATTCTATATTCAAAATCAGACAAAATCAGAGTTTCACACATCCCTTACAACAATCGATAAGTGGAAAATAAACTTTTAATTACTCTGGGTTCCCATATAACACTTGTGATAGTTATGCTATACCCAATACATGTCAAAACTTTAAAACTTTCAACTATTTCTCTACTAATTTTGAAATAGATTGTCAGATTCCCGACCCTAAGGCAACTTATTTTAGGCCTCTTTTCGCACCAATTAATATTTACTCAACAATCATTAATCAGCATTAGCCTATAGAAACAAGGGCATCTTTCAAGACTCAAGTGTGAAAGGTCCCATCTAGCGTCTTTGCCAGCTTTCAAGTTCAATTATACTTCAACGGCGTTGTTACTTTTCTGCTCGTTTACTATATAATTATTCACAAACAATTCAGGATGGCACTCTACTCAATTGAACAGTCTTGCCAGCCGAAGGAGCTCAACTGTCTATAACTACCAGACCAATGCCTTTACATGATGTCCAGAATATTGCTGGCACTGGTTTATTTAGATACGTGCTAACGATTAACCCTAGGATAGGAATTTTAGGAAAACATTTGAGGAAAACTTATTCCTCTCCCTATTAACAAATGACTGGCTAGTTTTTGTCCGTTCCAAAATTCTGGGACGGATTCAAATCGAATCCCTGCCGCCGAATGGTTAAGCTCCAATAAAATCTGTTCATTTCATGAAATTTCCTGAGTGAGGATAGAGACTGAAAGGCGGTAAAAAATATTGTCCCAGACGACTTTGAAACAGGCAGTAGTTTAGACGATGGTCTTCAGAAACAGAGAACTATTTGGTTTATATTTAATGCGTTAAAGGACCTAACCTGAGAACCGTTTAAGAAACATTTTCAATAATACCATAAAACGGTGAGAGGTGGTGAATAACACCACATCCTGTATAATAAAAGAAAGCAAAGAAACGATAATGCCGTAGTATATAATTATGATATGAAAAAGCTCTTACCTAAAGACAGTCCAGACTAAGGATTAAGAAGATTGAAAAAAAGATTACAGATAGCATTTCGACACCGAACTCAATCGAGCATTCACTCTCCTTACTCTGTGACCTAAACTGATTGCTTGAAGACGAGTCTTGCCCCTCCTATAACAGTCATCTAGCGATCTCAGGTAATTAACTTCTATTTCATTAGCCTATTTATATACATACTTCTCAGTTGATTTGAAAATACATTTTTTAAATGAGTAGGATGAACAACTTTAACTCAACACCTACCACATCAAATTCAAATGGAGCTCATCCACTGATATAAACCTTCGATGAATCAGGGGTGAGGATGTCAATTGAAATTCGAGCAGAAGATTGTCGAGTTCAGACCGGACCTCAAGCCTACATCAATGTTCAATCATCCTCCACCTTGCGTCCATCAGGGTTCGAAGAAGCTTGCCTGTCATTCATAGACAATCCAGTCAAGGCCACCGCCTCCCATCGACCATCGTTCATCGAGACTGGTGTCCAAGACGGAAGTAGAACAGGAACGTAACTCAATCAGGCGTCATGAAAGTAGATCATGGAGTCAATTCAACCCAAGACCTTCAGTTTTTTCCGGTGACTCAGGTACCTATGCCTCGACAGACTCCTCTTCTTGGATTGAAAGGAGAAGGTTGTGTCCGGTTTGGTCCTTTCCACGTCCTTCATCTCCTACCACGTCAACCGTTTTAACTAGTAGGTTTCGGTTTCTATCATGTAGGACAATAATTTAGTCGACCCTTATGTTTTTAAGAACGAGGTTGTTTGTATTCGTTTTTTATTAGATCTTAAACGATCCGAAGTAGAAGATTCAAACTAACATTAATCCGTCCCGTGTCTCTTTGAAGGATCTAGGTGCGGCTGAACAACTACAAGTCAGTCTTTCTCCACTTATTCAATAAAATTAGCCAGTTAACACCTAATACATATGTACCTATAATAGAGTTAAGATACGTTGTACTTATCCGTCAATCAGTTCAATCATGTACTTAAGCATAACAATATAAAATTGTTTCACAAATTCAAGACGAATTAAACAATTTCTCTTGAAATCAAAAGCCGTCACTTACATACATTCTATTTAAAAGTTACACAATGTGTAAAATACAAAATTAAACTAGAAGTAAGTCAGGCTGTTCAACTGAATTTATGGACTATGCAATGACTGGTCGTCTTCTAATAGACTAGGGGATTTAGGTCCACTGCAATCTGCTTTTTTCTTGTAAGCTGACTTGTTTCTCTCAGCTTTGTGTAATAGAGCCATGGGTGCATTATCTGCCAATGGTTCGCCGAACGGAATTGGGCCAACGGGGGGTGGGGTGCGCCGAAGGCGCAAAAATGTGCCGCCGTGAGGCACCCCGCCAAATTTTTTTTTTGGGTATACCCCCCCTGATGATTTTTACCCCCCTTGGTTGGCCGTGTAACACTGAAATAATGATAGTGTTTTCCTTTACTTTGTGACTCCTACAAATACAATATTCTATCAATGTTTGGTCCAAGTGACCGCTACAGGATCACCTCCCTCGCCCTACCTACAAATCTTAATCTTTACTCAAGGAAGGAGTCAAGCGAAATAAAGTAGTCGTAAAGGAATGTAGGCTCCTGCTTTCGATCATTTGGCTAGGCTAGAATTTGACTAGGAAGGAAGTTTTTGAATTTTTAAAATTTATGATCAAAGCTTTATTGAAAATAATATGAATTATAAACTTTATTTTTTGTATAATTTTTTAAATTTCTCATCAGAGCTTGGGGCAGGGACAAAGGCAGGTCAGGGCTCATTAATTCAAGGCTCTGCTCCTGTTGCTGTTTGGTGTCTTCCAGAAGGGGCAACTGCATTCGGAAGCGGAGTAGATAACTTCCTTACAAATCGGACAAAGAATCCAATTTTGCAGGAAATGCTCATGAGTACAATGACTTGTACCAAGTCAAGGAGCAGTTGTAGAAAAGGACCAGTTAAAATTTAAAAATAATTGTTATACGGACGGAATTTAAAGACTTGGTGAAAAAAATAGAGTAGATTCAAAGTAATTTGACTCAAGCTTACGTGAGGATTTGAAGATACATAGGTAGATACCCCAAATGCAATTGCCAACGCCAACCATGATCTTCAATGACTCCGGTAGCATTAGCCGCTGCAGGTGCAACTATAATACATCATATCACATTAGTTTTTGTCATGAACTTCTACTTCTTCGTCTAGAATGCAAAAAAGGTGCAAGAATGGCTTTTATTAATCTTACTTTGGCCTTGAGGAATGGGATCAACTTGGGGTGAAAAAGTCCAGCGGATTGCGGTAGTGCTCGTATTAGGCCCAGGTACCTTTGAATGCTCCATTGACAATTCCATTGACCCGATGTCGTTATCAGCTGCTGTAGTTCTTGAACTTGCCGAATCCAAGACTGAAAGTTTTTAATTTAAAATAGTGGTAGTTTGAATGAACATTTTTTAATGGAAATTTATTTAAACTGCAATGTGGAAAGATTGATTGGTTATAACCTTCTGGAAGGGGATGAGCCATTGCACTATGACCCCACCAAACCACAGTTACTGCCACAAAGACAAAGATGTACTTGCGACCCATAGTAAAAAAGATTCCAATTTTCTAATGAACTTAAGTAACAAAGCTTTACACTATATCCCTCCCTCGATGCAATGTACACGTAAATTCGGTCCAGCTTCATCAGACGAAAACTCGGGAATGAATTAAGTCACAACCTAGAAGTGATGTCATTGCGCCTAGTCAAACTTACCAAATCAAGTTAATAATTGCCAGTGATAGAAGTGACTCATGTGGTTTCTTGTAAATCATCAAATCTGCTATATGAGATCCATGAGATTGAGAGGATGCAGAGATCTCAAACCTACCTCAAGGCTGGTGTTTAGTCGTCGTTGTCACATAAAACTGAAATCTGAGATAGGTAGTGAATGATTAAATTGTCTCGAAGCGTAAACACTGAAGCCTGGTTCCATGGAATTGCAGATACGAGATGACGCAAATGTAAAGCCGGTGCTTTGAAATCTGAGATTTCAAGATGCAAATGTGGCTTATGCCGAGCCTATGCCTATTCCATGTTATCACTTCATTGGAATCATCATGCATTTTTTTCCTATAGATTATGTGAGGTGGTGAAGAGTGAATTCGTCATACAATGATTTACTGATAAAATGACAGTAGATACAATTTTAATTAAAAATCAATTGTGTAAAATGAGCTGAAAAGCAATGCTTAAAAATATTAAACTGGAAGCTCATTTGTCTTCTTGGTCTTCTTGCACATGCAGGAATACCCCCAATAGCATGCCTTACAGATGCGAAAGAGAAAGTAGACGAAGACGAGAACGGCAACAATCAGTCTGAAAAAGAATAATAAAAAGAATTCTTATGTTGTCTTGATACTACTAATATCAATAGATAAGTCGTTATAGTAGTAGTAGTAATAGTAGTAAAGTAGTAGTAATGTCTTCTACAACTTACAGTATTATCTTTGCCACCTGAATAATCAGAGCAATTACTTCCTCAAATTCATAGCCTCATCCTTTCGCCTCCTCCAAAGCTTGGTGGACCTCATCCCCTGCGTCTTCAATCGCCTCTTTAACCAACACGGTTGGCCTCAACGTTACACCTGGATCTGCAATGAAATAAAATATTAACATATATTTTAATAACCAGTAGCCACAACATCAAATAAATCTGTAGTGGGTATGAATATGATATTGACTTACGTTTTAGGGTGAAACTTCCATTACGAAATTCAGTTTCCACGACTGCTTCCCCTTTGTTACACAAATCACCATCCCACTCAGGACCCCACCCACGAGCCCTATCACAAGGTGGGCACCCTGGCTTTGTAACGCATGAGCCCATTTCAAATTTGAATGATACTGGATAAACTTGGTTCTTGAATTTGAAGAAGTTTTTATGCAAATTTCTCTTGAATGGAAATGTGGAGCAGGAACCATGAAACTCGGAACTACAAACTAACTGTATCAGTACTAACTGTAGTTAGGATCAGTCGAGTGGGGCGTGGATGCCAGTTGTCAGATTCCAATATGCTGACAAAATAAAGGGTACAAAAGTCAAAGGGATGTGGGCAGTGGGTTCGCTTTGGCTGTGGGGGTAGTACAACAGCTCACCTTAACTAACTAACTATTATATCTACACCATTTACGAATAATTTCATCTGCTTTCATATCATGGTACAAGACTTAGACCTACCCTACCCTATGAAAAATGACTGGACTATTCATCTTTGCTATCTTAGCTAATAGTCTTTCCCTGCATAGGATTCTTCAATACCAGGATAGGCTATGAATTTTTGTTTTGTATCCAACAATTTGCCCTGATAACTTCAGCCATTTTCTTAATCATTCCAAAAAGTTCATAATACTTAATTGGTTGGGATAAGCTTTTGAAATCGTCATCATGTTCAGCAAACGTCAACGTGAAAAAACTACAACAAACGCATTGAGAGATGTATTTTGTGCAATCTGTGAACACCCAAAAAAAATGCAGTACAAGGCTCTTAAAAAACATTTTGAAAAAAAGCACCCAGGGCAGGCTGTGAACTTTACAGAGATTACTAACTCAGATTCCAGAACTCTTCCGGCCATTTGGGTGAGTATCAATTTATTATAATATTGTAATAGAGCTTTAAAAAAAGAATTTATTAACAAAGTAATTCAGTGTTTGCCATTAATTGTCTATGTTTATGGATATGTAATGAACAATTACGATGAATTATTTTAGCTTCCTCCAGAAGTGGCGATCGGATTAGAGATTCGACGCCAGGAAGGTCAAGAGGAATTGAATGCTAATACATCTGAAAATCTAAACCCACTGGCACAGGCGATGGAGGGGGAGGGGAATGAAGAAATGGATGTTAATGCCCGAGCAAATCCACAATTAATGGAGGTTGACACAGAAAATTCAGAGGTAGAAAGTACATGAAGTGAAAGGGACAGGGAATCCCAAACCAATCGACAAGACGTAGGTGAACTGATGCAGCCTCAACTTTTACAGGAAGTCATTAAACAAATTGATGTGGGTTTTGAGGCCTTGGAAATTAAAGTAGCAGACATGATAAAAAACTTCTCCAATCCTCGATCTTTGGAATCTACAAAACTCACTGCCACTGACCTACGTTCGTTTCAAGGATCAGCTTTGGACGAATACAAACTTGACCAGTTGCGGCGAGCTAAAAGTATTAGCCAAATCCTTCTTGCAGAACAATATTTTGGTTTACATTACAAATCGGATGAAGACTGGGACAATGGAGGTCCGGATGGAATATACTGTAAACTTTGTGCAAATCACGTAGGACCACCGGGCACTGGTACTATTCACTACGACCTCTCCAAAGGTGAAAGTTTTGAACTTGCAAAAAAGGAAGACAGCCAACCTATGGAATTCCGAAACCTCAAACCGAAAGCCAGAGGCCATTTGGAAAGCAAGGAGCACAAAAAGAAGCTTGCAGAGTTAAATGAAGACAGTAAGTCTAAAGATCAATTTCAAATAAGAAATTACGTTGTTGGGATGAATCTTGCCCGAGATGCTTACAAAGCCATCGTAATTAATCAAAGCCAAGCTTCTTATGAAACAGAAGTAGCGACTGATTTTGCTAAAAAAGGACTCGATGTTGGAAACAAGAATCATGGGAGAAACTTCTGTGCAAAGTTGACTTTGTCATTTCATAAAGTTTTGAAAGAAAGGCTCCAACAACTTGCTGACGAACCCCTTCCAGGAACTGGTCGTCCATCGCCATTGTTAATCACTGCGGATAAATATACCCCAAATCGACGGACTACAAACGTGATTGGAATGAATATATTCTTAAATGACAAAAAAGAAGCCGTTTTTGTTGATGGACTGGTAATGAAAGACCACATGGGGATGGGAATCGCTAAAGATATCGAAAATGCACTGAACAATTTATTTGGGGACGATAGATGGAAAATCAGGTAATAACTTGTCGGGAATAACAAAATTATATTTGAATGTACAACACATTTTAAATATTCACTTTTGTATTTTTTGTTTTATATTTGGTTTTTGTTGTTGTTTTAGATTTGTTGGGTCGTCTGTTGATGGACAGATAGTGAATTTAAACATCGCTCAGCACCTTAATGCAATTATTCAACCAGGAAGAGATTCTTCATTCCCATTTATTGCCCATACTTGGGGGACAGGCCACTTAATTCAGTTGGCTGACAAAGATGCAAGGAAGGGTTCCCCTAAAGAAAATAAAACTCAGGTACGGAAGACATGGAAATGGATTCAGGATCGTGTTTCTGCTATTGCGGAAATTAACAAAGACTTAGGATATGGAAAATCATACCAGAAAGTCATTGAGAGTGCAGAAGAAAATGAAGTTACCTTTCGCAGTCCAATATTATTTTCAGAAACAAGGTGGGCAGCTTATTCTAAAAATGTATTTCGGAATTTCATGACCAATTATCCCTTGATTTACCAACGCCTGAATGATGAAAACGAACCAAACCTGAACACCATCAATACCATGGCTTTCGTAATTGAGACGTCGGGGTTGCAGATAATCTACAAAATAGTTTCCCTGATATCTCGAACCGTTCAAGACCCATGCCTTTTCCCGTGGCATGTCCAGAATGCAATTGACGATGGATGTCGACAGCTTGCTTTGTTTGCTGGAGTACTAGAAGGGGTAGTTAGTTTTTTGGAATTGCAAGGGAAAGATTGCCAAGAGTTGGTGAAAAAGCATATGGCGACGGTTGAAGGAATACAATCTACCCAGACATACTGCATGAAACCATTGCTAGTAAAACAACACAGGTCAATGGGTCAGACTACCAGAGGGATTCTCGAGTTAGCAGTTTTCCGCAATAGAGAAATTGAAGAAATTGTCTCTGCGAGTCATCAAAGTCTAGCTGGATTCTCGAAACGCCTTGGAGAAAAAATAAAAGAAAGGTTCGAAGGGGCTCAACCAAAAATCTGTAAATCTGTGGAGGAGATATTTTCGATATCGAAAATTTTAAAGTTGCAGCCGTTTGAAGTTCCTCCTGAGTTTGATGATTACATTAGCTCCGCAAAGGATGCTAGACAAATTTCGGTTGATGTTTCTGTACGAGATTTAAGCTCGGACTACAGGGATTTTGCTTCGCAGATCCATGATGAAATGCCACAACTCCATGAACAGTCATGAACGGTTCCAACTTGAAACAAACTACTACCAATCTCTTTTCAAACATCCGTCTGACTTTTCAGACATCTTACACCTGGCTGCTTGTGCCCTCATGCAAACAAACTGCGAAGAAATTGTCGAATGCATAGGCTCAGTAATGAAACGACATGCGGAAGGAAGAGGAGCCTTAGGCAATGAGTTGCTAGCAAAGGAAGTATTCATATCGTGGAATGGACCTCCCCTAACCAGGGCTGCTTCAGTTCTGATTGAAAAATTGTTGGATATGCATTTCGAGGGAAAAGATAATTGGGATTTCATCACAAAAACTCAGCGTCTCAGCCGTATTATTTTCACGAACGAGTCCAAGGTTGTGAACCGTATGGAGAAGGAGAAAGGAAGAATTACTTTCGCCAGTGGCGACGAGAAAATTTAATATGAATGTATTTCTATGTATTAAATAATCAAACTTTCAATAACCTGAACTTTCAAAAACACAATATTTATAAAAATAATTGTATTCTGATTTTGAATCCACAACAGGTAAACAAGTTAGAATTTGGCTTTCACAAATTTCAAAATTAAATTTGAATACAAATGTAGTTATTTGTTTTTAATAAACGCAATTAATCAACACTATCATATATGTAATGTCTCATTCTCTTAAAACCAATTAAGTCAAATTTATAAGCTTTGAAACCTGACGTACGATTTTGCGAAGGCCAACGCGAGGAGTTCGCCTTCTTTAATTTTGATAACAAAGGCGAACGCTTCGCGTTCACCCTCCTTTGAAACTTTTGTTACCAAAAAATTGACGAACGCCTCTTCGCGGCGTTCGCCAGAGCCGTTTGGTTCGCCTAACGCCGTTACCACGTTATGGCAGATAATGCATCCATGAATAGAGCATTTGTAGCTTTTAGATATGAGGGTTCCAACGTTCTATGCAAATCCTTCAGCTCCCTTAGCTTAATCCAGTCAATGCACGGGTCAATACCGCTTTTAATTCCATCTTGCATCCTAAACCGAACTCAGATCACATGAAACTCAAACTTTCATTGACTGTACATTTGAAAAAGTTGATTTTAGATAATGGTTTTAGAAGATGTGTATTCTGAAAGAGGATGAGTTATCAAAACTTACCGATTCCTCAGGTACTCTGTGAGGAAAGGATTGTATATAGTGTAGTCATCAAATTTGTCGTTGGAGATGATCCACCCATAGCTACGGACCGCTCCTTTTATTAGGGCACTGGAAATAAATAAAACTAAAATTGAGATATACCTCACCAACATTTAACATTTATAGAGTAAGCCTCACGTATCATCCTCCTCATCATTGTTTACACATTTCATCTTTTTCTCTAGATGCAGGTCTGTTAGGAACTGAGGGTCGCCCGAAGTGTCGCTTCTCTGCAAATGTATCCATTTCAAATAGTGGGTATACTTTATTTGTTTTGGTAGTCAACGAATTAGTGTCCGGAGTAGATCGACTCTGAGGATCGGATGAGCTTTTGTGGAACTAGGGACGGTTTGATAAGCCCTCATTACATTCGCTCCATCAATTTTTATATCCGTATACGGTTGATTTTCTTCGGCTGGTAGAGAGGAACCGGGGATCGGATTACAATCCAAAATTGGCTTCTTTAGGCCTATTTTCATACATTAGAGTTGAAACGTGAGTACACCATCCAGATACACCATCCCCTAATGAATATTAAAAAATATTAATTATGCTTTATTCTTCCTTTTTTTACTAATTGGTTAGGTCATAGCTACTCTGTTGAATGATGTCTGTTTTGAAGAGGAGGGTAGACTATGGAGTTCAGGAATAGGTTGCTTAGAGGGATTCTGATTGGCTTGAGGCAGGACGGCTGGTGGGGGCCGGACAGGGTCTATTTCGGCTACGAATATGATGTCACCCTCCTCTCATTTAATTTAAGAACTAGGTACGAGTAGGGATAATTCCTATTTGTTGTTCTGTATTGAATCCATCCCTATACAAATTACATAATAAGCCAGTCATAAGTAAGTCTAAAATTTGCAAAAAACACAATCGAACGTACTGGGATGTGTCTGTCATCTGGAGCACATCATCACGACGCTCCAACAGTTCTGGCTGAATAGAAGCCGCTATTTCATTCTACCTGACATGCACTTCAACAGCATGACTTTCTCGTCCAAACGTCTGAACTTTGACCTTGGAATACTCCAATTCCTCATTCTGAACAGAAGCATCAAACCTATCCGTTTGTACTCCAACATCACGCCATTCTGTTTGGACCCCAACCGGTGACTCCTTGTTCACCAGTGGGAGAGGGACACAGCTGTAAGCTGACGGTTTGTAATGTCAAGACCTGTTCCCTCAGTTCCTGGATCCGCCTCAAATCCTTCTCGTCTGTAAATGAAAACTGTTCACACTTTTCATCTTTACTTTTTCATTTGCAGTCATTTTTAAATCAAATCGATTGACACGTCTGTAATCGATGCAGAACGTACGGAGTCCTTCTAATTCCAGAACTCGAGTCTGAAGGTTGATGAGTTGTTGAAGATCCGTTTCGTTGGTAGACGACTGATCTTCATTCAGAACTTCATTCACATTTATAGATGTTGATCTCATAATAGTTTTAGTTGAAATTTTTCATAATTTGCAATGCGGTATGAATATGAAAGGCTTTATTCAATATACGGATTGGGGGGTAGAGGACTTAGCTTGACCCTTTTATGCGAATTTTCCGGAGGCTTGTCTTTACCCTCTTCTCGCACATGCGTAACTACATCCACACTACGGTCCTCTTCCTTTGTTAGAAGTCCCGACTCGATCGCTGTCACGGTCTTGGATTTTGAATCGCCGTCCTCGCTCCCCCTATCGTCTATGAATGATTTGACGGCCCCTATACTTTTAATTTTGACTGGTTTTGAAACGGATGGAGCCTTTTACAAATTATTATTTAGAAATCGTATTAATAACTGAGAAGTTGATACACTGAAACCTATGTTTATGAACGTCATGTAGATTTTATGCACAGCAAAATCCTTACTTACCCGTCTTTTTTGTAGTCTTTTCAGTGCTGATCGAATTCACGCCTTCTCTTCCCGAACTTTATTGCTGACTCCGTCGATGGTCTTAAAAACTGGAATTCACAGTACGGATATCGTATCCTCTAATCCTCCCCGACAGTTGTCTTGGCGGTTGGGTTGCCGGATTCTTTCATGATGCACAATTCAACCTAAACCGTCACTTCAAAAACTGTCAAGAGATGAAAAAAATATTCTAAACCGGAGCCGACAATTGACCAGAAGAAGGTCTGAGACGAGAATTATAAAAGCCCGGGCTCGAGCAGCGTGTTATCATTTCAATGGGTTGGTCGATTTTAGGCATGAAAAACGACCAACCCTGCTTCTCATTTCAATGGGTTGGTCGATTTTAGGCATGAAAAACGACCAACCCTGCTTCTCATTTCAATGGGGTGGTCGATTTTAGGCATGAAAAACGACCAACCCTGCTTCTCATTTCATTGGCTTGATCGTTTTTTGTCATAAAAATCAGCCGACTTTGCCTCAGTCCAATTTAAAAGGGGCCGGGGCCCCCAAAAACGCAACAAAATACAGTGCTATTCACCACAACGTTGGTTTGGAAAATGAAAGCACAAGATGTTTTAAAACAAGTTATTTCAATTTTTTGGGATTGTAGGAGTATGCCAACTATGTACGTTAGAGTGGAACATTGCAGTCACTGGATTTGCAACAAGAACCATCGAATCATTAAAAAAAAATCAACAAGACTGGATCAGCAGATTCTGGGACGTAAAGCAATTGTTTGCAAATGCGGAACTGTGCTGCGTATTTGAACAAATGGACTGCTTTACAAATACAAATTAAAGAACTTCTTCGCGTGACTCATTTTGACATAGACAATGTTCCTATTTCACGAAATCCATTAAAAATGAATCCAAACTAAAGGTTGGCATTATTTTACACTGTGGTCATGGAACATGTGATGCCTGCCTTAGGTCCATGACGAATTGTAAAATTTGTAGACTAACCGATATGACCGTAACGTTTTTAAAACATAACTAAAGGAAATCTCTGCAAATTAGGAATGCAAACTTTTGGTAATCAAGAATTTCGGAACCATGTTAAATGGAATTTTTTAGGTAGCATTTTCTGATCATGTGGTCATTCAAATCATCAATTCTTATAGCCTCATAGAATCTATTTATTTAGTCATTTATTAGTTATCTTTGCTAATGCTTGACATTTACCGATGAGTTAAATCAGTCAGGCATTCAATTGCATCTACAAAAAAAATTCAGCTGGTCATCGCTAACACTGAACTGAATTTGTTATTTCATTGCGAGTTTCAAAGTAACTCTTTTTCATTGTTGATGGGTTAGTCAAACAGTTCACATTCATACTATTAGACCAGATTAAAAGTATGAACTCATTGTTAAATTAATTTTTATGTAATTATGTAACTCTGACACACGCATGTCATAAAACTCATCAGTTGAGAAGTCATGTTAAGCTCGGACGATAAATGGTCCATGAATATTTGGAGATGATGGTTCAACCATCGTAAATACTCGTAATGCAGGATAAATTAATGATTATCTTTAATTGTATCCAGCAAGCCTTCTTGAGAAATATAGTTAATGAAATAACCCGAATCCTTTTTTATACTTAAAACGGGTTTTTATTCATACACGTATATTCAAAATACAGCGAATAGGTTTTTAAGTTAAGTTGAGTTTACGTTATGCCCAAAAGCAGACTGACTTGAGAAATGCTTCCCTAAGCAATTCTCAATTCACAGAATATCAAGAAGGCGTCAAAATACTGGATTAAACTACATTATTCCCAGGCAAGGGACAAGACAACAAGTTGACAAGTCTACAAGTTGATCCCTTCCCATGGGATCAAACCACCTATTGGTATCGCATGGAGTCCCTGACTAGACTCCAGCTATATAAATGTTTACACAAGGAAATAGTATTTACCAATTTCAAAGTTGAAATAATATCGTTAAAAAACAATCCATTGGCATTAATCAAGAACAGGAACGACGACAGGTTTTGGAATGACTCTGTGTCAATGTAAAGCAGTAAAAACTTGATTTTTGGAGCAGTTGGTCATACAGATGATGAAATTTGTGTGAAATTTTATGTGAAGTGTAAAAAAATTGCTTACATCGTCACCAAATTAATAATAATCGAAACGGAGATTGATATTGATGATCTCCAATAACTTAACAGCCCCCTGCAACCTTTACAAATACTTAATTAGAGTTAGAAATGTTTTTAAATTACAATACTCAATGTGAAGCATTAGTACGTAGTATGGTTAAGAATTGGTTAGACGGCTTATGTAGAATGAAAATCAATGTTCCGAAAAGGAAATAAAGGAATTCAGCATAATATTTATTTTAACATAAATATTGAGTGAGAATTTTAAATACGAAACCTACACCTAAACATCATATTTCTAAAGTCTAGTTAATTTTGTTAAAAACATCTTTAGTTATCGTTAAGACCCTCTCGGATTATGAATTTTGTATACTTTTTTTTTATTTCTTCCAATTTTGGGTTTTACATTGAGGGCAAATCGGTGTGGATCTTTCTTCCAATCAGTGCATTAATATAAATCCTGTGCATTCATTTCCATTCGACGAAATGTGAACCTGTGCGTGTTTGAATCCCGGCTGCTTGAACTTGTCCGTAAAATCTTCAGAAATTAAAAAAAACTAGAATTTTGTTTACACGTCCTCAGTGATAGTCAATTTGTAAATGACCTAAGCTGTATCCACAGCTAAGAAATTCAATGAAGGGAAATCAGATCCGCTTGTTTTCATTTGTATCTCATGATCATTGAATGAATCGTAGTTCTAAGAAATTATAGCATTCAGTATCGATCCATACCCAAGCCACGGATTTACCTTTATTTTGACCTTTTTGGTGTGGTTGGTGTAATTGCGAATCCTTGCCATTGGTTGAATTTTCTCGAATGCACCAAGGAAAAAGTCAATTGCAAATTCGTTTATCCGATTGTTGAAAGTCCCAAGTGTACTAACAAATCGGGTTTCAACTCCGAAGACCAAAGATCAGTGTCTTCAGCATCATTTACAGAATCAGACCAACCTCCACCTCGAATCGTAGAAAAGTCGATACCACCCAATTAGGTATATACTATTCGTTTTCAGAACCGGACCCATGGACCCTCGGAAGTTGCTTGTTAAATATAATAATACGTCGTTAATGTTTTCACTTTACGGCAAGAGCAGATAATAAATCTTTTAAGTTACTTCAACCATTCCAGTAACCATTCAGACGTCACAGCTTATAACTACCCATACTGAGGAAGATAATGAATTAACGCATATAAAATAATGCATATGAATTTCCAAAACATATATTCGAGTTGAGGTATATTTTATCTAATATATTTTTAGTGACTACTATCCTACCACCAATAACAAACCCATCATATGTGGTTGAATCAGTGCCATCAACATCTAAGCATCCAGTGTACAACGCTTCAAAGACGCATAGGCATTTACATCATCAGATAAGCAACATCGATTGGACTATTCAGGCACGACCGTACACTACCTGTCTTGGGGAAGAAGGTTAATTAACTCATAAATATTCCACATGAATTTTCAAAACAAATATTCGAGTTGAGGTCTTGTTAATAGTAACTACCATCCTACCGACAACAACAAGCCCATCATCTGCGGTTAAAGCTGCATTGTCGACATACAAGTCTCTATTGTACACCACTTCCGAAACGCTAACGCCACCCATCATCATATACATTGCAAACTTACCCAAAAAAGTTTCCAAGACAATCCCTGTCTTACTTTCAAAAGGAAAGCAATCATTTTATGACGTAAATAATTGCAGCCGACGTGATATTTAAATAGGATAGTGTATAATCATGCATCTTTTTACATTTGACGAAGCTATCAGTAGAATTAGCCTGTAAGTAATCGTCATTGATTATTAAATTCTATATCTTATTATAAAAAGCTTTAATATTACAATATTCACCATCCAAAAGCTGTATATCAAATCTTTTTTGGAAAATTAGCTTCATATACAAATTATCTATTTCTGATACGTCTCTAAATCTTTGGTTCAAAATTTAAAATGTGCATGTGTATTTTCTTCTGTATTATTACCATGTAGTCTATCGGCTAATTCTCCAATGCTTTCATTCTTTACTTCCAAGAATCGCAATCCGTCAACTGTCAATTTCCTCAGTCGTTTTATAGATAATTTGAACATGTTCATGTGGAAGCAGGTGCCATCATCCTTAGGTATTATTGACGTTTTTAGGTCTGAAAAGCATTAAAAGAAGCATTACTTTCGAGCCGTTGTAAAAAAATCGGAATACAGTTCACCTGCAGAATCAATGACTAACATCCCAAATGCCACGACATCCTTCGGTTACGATTTTAAATAATCAGGTTAAAAAAATCTTAAAATTAACGTGAAATAACATGGGTGATTTTTAAAAAACTCAACTAAGTAGTTTTCCGGTTTTCGAAAGCGTATTACCTTTATAAATGCTCCATGGCACCTATTTTGTTGTTAATAAATCCCGGTCGGAAATCCACGGTTGCATACGTTACATATTTCGGCTCGAGAAAAGTTTGACCTGGATAAAAAATGATGAAAGTTCTTGAATGAGGACGTAATGTCTACAAACTTTTCGATCATTTGGCTTTGGAAGTAAAGTAAATTCAAACATTTTTCTAACTCGCACTCGGTACTGCCAGTTATTGGATATGTCTTTTTTGTGCCAGTCTGAATACGTTGACTCAACATCAACTTCTCCCATAAAACCATCAAAATTAATTTTTCCACTCTGCCGCACACATCTTGGGATATTTGTAGCTAAACGGGTTGATGGAACATTAAATGGTTAACTTCAGGTAAATTGGTTCCTTGCCGATATAAATGGGCTAAAACGGACAAGCCAAAACATCTTCCGGTTACAGTACGATTATTTAACACTTTTTCCTCAAGCAAGTTGGTGTTTTTATAAAACCTAAGTAATAACTCCTAATCGATTCAATTTTAATTAATCGCCAACCACTACCTTCAGATTTATATATGAATCAAGGCTGCATTCCAGATTGTGAAGGCAAAAATTTATAGTTTTGTTGAGAAATGAGGGGTGTAACATTTTTACAAATGGGGACAAAAAAGGTCGTTTTCTACGGAATCCATCAGATACTCTTTACAGTTCAGTTTTATTTGATAAAGAGACTTTAACACCTCTTGTGTGATTTTTTCAGGCCATTATGCACAATTATAGCCTCTCCAACACATTCATGATTAATTTCCGTGTGCAATTCTTAATGTCGATACAGATGAAATGTTTCCTCACAGTTTGGATACATGCCACGAAAACGTCTGGATGGTGGTAGATTAAGCGGAGAAGGATAAGAAGAAGGAATTACTTGAATTTGAAGCAGTCAGGGATCCATTATAATATTGCATTGGATAAGGATTGTATTACATTGACATTTGCGGTTTATTCCTCATTCGCCTGTATGAGGCGAATTATTCGAGGTTGAATTTCAACAGGGGATTTATTTTTCATCTCATCGATGATATCTTTCGCTATAACATGAATGACCCAGGCATAATTTCCTGAAGTTTATTCGAGGGAATGCTAACAGCCTGCCCTGCAAAAGGTCAATCTGAGCTAAATAGTACTAAGCTTCTACTAGTTATTCTGTCTGCTTCCTCTCCGTGAACATCGTTACTTGGTAGGAAGATGTCTACGCCAAGGCTTCCTACTGTTCTACACACTGGCTTATTATAGAATACCCCCCTGCAGGTTCACTTCCTCCGTTAGCCTAGATTAAACTTGCTGGATTTCTATCAATATGAGATGAAGATATTATCGCGGAGACAATTCACGAGTGACCCTCTTCTGCGGCTCGTATCGCCTCAATCCGCTCGTTCGAAATATTAAACAAAATTATATAACCGGTGGTTGACCCACCATTTTTATCTCCTGCTTTCTCAAATATTTCTTCATTTGAGGAGTTCTCAATATTGTTAACCTTATCGCCCCATGTACCTGTACCTCTTTATGTGGTTATGACCCTAACTCTTCAAACATATCCTGGGTATTTTGTTCTATTGATAGCAAGACTCAAGTGAGATCGTTAGATGTATTTTATGGTTCGATTTCAGTTATAGATAGTTCGAAAGGTCTCTCGAGCAGTCCGTAGTGACGAAGTGAAAATACCTTAGAGACGAGTTTCAAAAAATCCCTGTGGGGTCACGGAGCGGAGTTTGACTAGCCGATAGTGGAATTTTTGGGTGTACTATCAAAGTTTCGAAAAAAATTAATCCGATAATTTACAATTGAGAAACAAAATGTAGATTTTTAGTGACATCGGTTTTTTCATCTCACTAAAAATCTTCCAGCCCTTGTTTAAACAACTAGTTGCCTATATGAAATCCGTACAAAATAGTCCACAAAGGTAGGATTTGGTTACCCCTGAATGCAAAATCCGCTATGAAGGTAAATTCATTTTTGTACACTCCCTGTCTGTCTGTTTGTTTTTAAAAACCATTTCTAAGCTTTTGTCCATGTCGATGCAGTGGGTCCATAGCTGGAATTCATAGATCCTGCTAGGAAAAATGGCTTACGGTTTCTCAAATGAATAACTGTGAATGCTGCCTCTTCACCTTTAACACTGTCCCAGTTAAGCGGGGATTATCAGAGGTATCAAAAAAATAAATTACAAATTCGGATTTTTAAAAAAATACATTTTTTTAGGTAAAAATGCATAATAACTATATTTGTATTCTTTCATTTATTTTGTTTGTACCAGTTTCTTCAGAGGGAGGGGAAGGCTTGTGAGTTTTGTTTCCTGTCGATTATGATGTTGACTTTGCTGACAATGATGACCTGTCAACACATCCTGCTCTTGGTGGACTCCAGGCAACCGAGACAGATAGAACAGAAATATTTTTTGTGCATTTCCAGTCAGTTTCATTGTATTCGTAATTGTGATTATCACAATTATATATTTTTTTTACAGGTAATGAATACAAGCTTTATCACTCATATAAGCGACAAAGTGACCATGCTAAAGTAATATCGAATGTTTTTAGCACAAATACGAAAAAGTTTGGTTCTTCACAACAACTAAACATTATGACAATGCTGCTTTGACAAGATTCAATCGTGTAAAATGATTTTGATTCACTTTTTAAATTATGATACTACGAATATTATCAAGTTTTATATTAATTATGAGGAAATTAATTTCATTATTATAATTCGAAAGTTTTTTAAATGCATATGATTTTGATTTATTAAATTTACCTGCGTTGAGGACCAATACACTATGACTGGATATAATTTTATGTAGGGCACGATATTCCTGGGGTAACCAAACTCTATTAAACTCTTCCATGCGCAGGGAATTCATGGCGTAACCAAATCTCGCTAAAGCGGTTACCAGCATGCAAATTTATGTTAATCATCACCTAAAACTCTCAGTAGACAAGAATGAATATTTTTTTGTATTTTTACGGAATTTATTGATTACTTAATGATGGTTTTTTGTATTTTTACGGAATTTATTGATTACTTAATGATGGTTTTTTGAAGTAATTTCAATTGCATTTTAAATATCACTTTCATATTACTTTTTAAATCACATTTAAATCACATTTAAATCACATTTAAAACATTTAACAAAATCTTTAAAATGGACTGTTTAGTTTAGTTTGGTTTGTAACTTCCTCCGGACAGGCCGATTCCCGGGGGTATTGTGTAAATTATTATTTACATTCTGATTAAAGTTTAAATAAGATGTTTAAAATGTGGATGAAAGGAAATATTTATAAAAAAAACTTGATTGAGATGATTTGGAATGCTTCTTAAAGTGCTTAAATATGGATATGCATTTTGTTTTACCCATTATGAGCATATTTATTAAGTTGTAATTCTTACTATGAGTAAACCCAACATTTAACCTTTGTCGACATGCTTTTTTGTAAACGGTGTGTAATAAAACTTCATGTAGTCTTTTCGCTTTGTACATGCAGACAAGAGAAGACGGTTAACCGCGGTTGGCTTGGTTCGCGTGTTGCAATGGAGCTGACACTGGAGATAATTCCAATTTTAAAACAATTTGCCCAGATGACGATGACCTTTATCGAGTTCCTAACCTCGATTTGACGATCCGAAGGCAAGGCCCAAAAACAGGAGCTAAACCACATCAGAGATGTTTTTTCAATTTTAAGGTTACAAAACCCCCAAAATATTAAATACACCACCAATTTTTAATTATTTAAAAGCCCAAAAAACTTTAGGGCTGCCTCAAGTTTCTACATTACATGCATGCAAGTAATATAAGGCTTCCCCGTATAACCCCTTTCGAAATGGTTTGGCTTTTTTGTTTACTTTTTAAATTAGCTTATTGGAAATACAAACTTTGGGTTACGCCACTGCTTCTGCTATGCCGCTGGCAGATAAGCATCCAGGTAAGGTGGTAAGGTCTCCCTCCCTTAGCCCGGGTAAGCTTCATGGGCAGGAAAAACTCTGGCCGGATTAGTATCCGCCTTTTTAAGATCGAAAAGAAAACATTTTTCGACAGGTGGGAAAATCTTCGCCCATGTTTCCGGGGTCTACAGGCTCCCACTCCCAAAACTTCTTCACGGTTAGTCTGTCCTAGAGTGTCCAAAGTCGGTACCACCTCCATCATGATGTAACGGCTATGTAACTAACTACTGCTATGTAACATTATGAAACAGCATTAGAATCGATCAGCTTCTTACTAAATGTAATTTGCTTACACAAACTGAAAGATGTGGCGTCATTTTACTAAATCATTTTAGTCCGCAATTTTCAAAAAATCGACCAACTACAGTGGTATTATACTATGGATTAAGCTTCATCGACATCTAGAGATCAAAGACATTGATTATGAAAGATTTAAAATCCTTGTCTAAAAAGTGATTTAGATTAGCTTCAGTTTTTATAATATTCTTGCCTTATTAGCTCGCCTATATAAATAGCATAGCGAGCTTATGATCTCGGTCTGTCCGTCTGTCTGTCTGTCTGTATGTCTAACTGTCGCAACGGCTGGATGAAAATGAACCCCAGGTAAGAGCACACTGGAAGCTTTGGAAGCAGGTCGGATTAGGATCAACGTCAATAGCAGCCCTAAAATGTCCTGTGCTTCTAACTAATCAATTACATCTTTTGCTTAAGATTCAATACCTGGGCAGGTAAATGAAGACATTTGGGAACGATAAGAAACTTAAGCTACTAGTTAATTTGGCAACATTAAAGGATTTTTAAAATATCTCAAAAAATGTAAAAACTTAGAGGCGTTTACAAAAACAGACAATTTGGAGCCCATGAGATATGTTTTAGCATCATTTGGAACCTAAACAGTGATTGAATTTTCAACAATGCATAGAAAATTGAACAAATTGGGGTTGGATGTAAATGCAGACCTCCGAAAGCAATTTTGTATTTGATTGCATCGCCGTGGTATTTTTTGTATGAACACAAATTAAATTTCAAAACATAATATACGACAGACAAACAGAAACAATCGAAGCAGGAGTCCTATTTGTGAATAATCGTACAGAGCATGAGGCAAGGCACGTTGGCTCATAACCGATCGTAACGGCTACATGTTTCATCTTTCATTATATAGAGCTAGGCTCACCGGGGGCAGGGGGGCACGTTGGCTAATAACCGACCGTTCGATTCCATAGACTCTTTTAGCATCTGATATTTCTCTGTTGGGGCGAGCTCTTTTTTACGTTTGCAACGTTTTATTTTGTTAGCTTTGTCGACCTATAAAGCCAAGTTGTAATGTTCTTGTGTCCGTAACAATGTTGAGTTTCACCTTTTTCTTGAGGTCGTCGAATTGTTTTTTGTTTTCGAGTGTTGGGTCGTTCATGAAGATTTTGTGTGCCTTGTCTCTTTGTTTAATATTATACCGAGTCTCACTGGTAATGCATTTTTTTTATACTGCACAATACTGATAGTTTTAACAGGAGTGTACTTGTCAAAGATTTGTGACAGTTTTGTCGACAAATCAAGTATCTGCATATCACTTAAGTCATTTGAGTTCTTATTGATTATTGCTTGGGTAAGCTCTGAGTTTATACCTCTGAGATTAAGGATTTTATGTTGCTTAAATATTATCGTTTCCTTGCAAGGTTTGGGTTCCTTAGTATCAACCATGCATTGGATTAGACCGTGGTCAGATATTGAATTAGGGTACACTTTATCACTAATTATGCACCTTGGATTTTTTATTATTAAAAGATCTAGCTTGTTCATACCTCTTGTTGGTTGATCGAAAATTTGGTTAAGATTATAGTGGTTAAAAATATCCATGAGAAGGTTATAATGTTTCACTTTTGGAAGGTTAAAGTCAATTAGGATGAACAATTTGTTGTCTTTCATCGTTAGATGGCTAAAAATAGATTCGATTCTGTCAATGTCATTTTTTACAGTTTCTAATGTATAATTGGTATGCCTGTATATACATAAATCTAAATTTGCACTTTAATTGTAATTTTTTGAATATTTTCATTAGGTATTGTGTCGTTAATGATTTGCAATTTGCTGGACTCGTATTCTTTACGCACTAGTATAGCAACTCCTCTGTCATTATTAATCATTTCCCTTTTAAACATTGTATACCCTTTCAGCGTATAATTTTGATTGAATTAATGTTTCCGAAAGACATAGAATGTCTGTTGTTTATTATTAATACATGGCGTATGTCTTGGTACTAATGATTGACTGAATTGACATTGATATGTGCTATGTTGATGTAAAGATTCTTCGATTTATTGGTATTTATATAGTTATTTTTTTGGAATTGACATTCATTGTTCATTGGGTTGTGATTGGATTTATTGTATGATTTTGTGCTGGATTTGTTGAGATTGTTTTATTGCGTTATGTCTTGTTTGTTGTGGTAGGGTTTTTCGGTAAAAAAAAAATCTTAGCTTTACCATTTGTAGAATTAGGTGCTGGTATTGTAAAAGGCTTACTCAAAAGTTGTCCATCAAATATTTTATAAATCATTGTGTCAGATTGGATGGATTTTGTATTCCAATTGATCTGAGCAGAGAGTCCTAATTCTTTTAGTTCCTTAACTTTGGTTCTTAGCAAGCGTTGGTCTTTTCTGGTTGCAAAGGGTAACTCTTCATTTATATAGATAGGTGGCTTAGTTTTTAGTCGGTTTGATCACACTAGGTCACGTTGGTCACGCTGTGAAACGCACTCTGGTTAGTCGGTTGGTTCCTTCTTTAAACTGTCCGATACGGTGCACTGTATCTACGAATATATTACTCCCTGTTATTGCAATTCGATTAGCTCTTCATTTGTCATTTCTTCATCATGTATCCTAGCAAACAGATTTTTTTTACGTTCTAATGACTATTAATCAGTTTGAAGTTGAGCGATACTCTTTTTAGCTTGATCACTATCACTTGATAGAGTATTGACATTTCCCGAGATTTCAGCAATTTTAATTGCATTTGCACTAACTTTTTCACTGATGGCATGTCAATCTTCTGTGCTTGTGCTCTGTTTGACTACCAAAACTGGACTCAAGGTCTAGTTTCCTCCGGTCTCATAATATTATCCTTTCTTCATAACACAGTCAGAATGCGTTTCCATTTGGAAAATAATAAACTGAGTTGTGCCGTATATGCCAGATTTCTTTCAATAGTTAGTTAGAACTCAAAGTCGAAGGAAGTAAAGTGGTGGTGTTAATAGTTGAATACATTGTCATTCAATTAATAGATTTATTTATGATCAAATATGGGTTTTAGTAATTTGAAACGACATGTATTCACAAAACTAATAATTGTTAGCAATATTGTTTGACTTGTCTTCTAACATTACCGATATGTACAGATTTGTAACCATAGAATGAGCATTTCAATAATTCACCTTTGTGAATTTTAGTGTGATTGTATCGGGGCCCACAAGTTTTAAAAGAGGTGGAGCAATAATTGCACAAACGACTTGCATGGATTCTTTTTGGCCGTGAAAGTTCGACAAGGTTACTGGACATGTCATGGGCCTCATCAACTCCATTGCTCTGATTGTTTATGGGTTCTGGAGCGGTTTCGCTACAGAAATCAACAACACTATGAGAGTCCTTAAAAGCTCTAATGCTTGTACCGTATAAAGGTGCTGGAGCTATTTCGCTAGAGAAATCATAAATATATCTTAAGATTCCCCAGAAGCTTCACTGATTGTACCGTTTAAGGGTGCTGGAGCGGTTTCGCTAAACAAATCATCAACATCTTGAGAGTCCACAGAAGCACCATTATTCGTATTACACCTCTGCAAATGAAATTAGTAAGCCATTGGGATGCCAACAATAGTGTAGGGTTTGTATAATTTGATTTCATCTGAAAAATGAAAATAAACCATCAAACGGGTATACTTATGTATCGTGAAAAGTTCAGGACTGAGATGTATTGACAACATTCCGAATTTCGAAATTTTAAAATTAATTCCAAAATGTTGTGGCAAAATTCCGAAATTTGGCTTAAGGTAATTTTACCAACTTCGCATATGACACGGAAGGCTGACGAGTACTCCTTGTATTCACTAGCTATTTGAATTTGTTCTCATAAATCACTGACTCCTATGGAACTGAAATAATACGTCCAGAATTACATGTAGCCTTGGAATCATAATTTTTGATTGATTTTGTGGATTATCTAAAAATTGAATGACATACCCTGACAATGCAGAATTTAGATCGACTAGTTTATCAGTTTTATTCTTGTTTTCTACAGTTGCTATAATTTGCTTCAAATCCTCCTGGTTCTGATTCATCTCGTACATCAGACCATTTAATGGAGAACGAAATTTTCCATTATGTTTTGGGACGTTCCAAAATTTTGTTTGTTTTCAACATTCTATTGCTTACTTTTTCAAGTACATTTTGGATTTTCTTAACTATTTACTCATGCAAATTTTTCCATAACAATCCGATGCTATAAAGCTCAATCCAATTAATTAGAGTAATTTGCAATTCTATTTACATTTTTATACATATTTATTCTTCTATGATTAACAATTCTTTGCTCACACTGAATTTTTTGCCAATTTAAGAAATACCAAATGCAACTGCAGAGTGCGCAAATAAAGAAATATAGATAAACGATTTCAAACCTGGTATGCACTTACTTATTTGCAAAACTTTTAATATTTTTTACCGATACCGATACTCTTTATACCTAACCTTTTCTCTTGTTATGCAGGTGAGACACTCCCTTTTACTTACTTCTTCTCATTCTCTTACGTCCGCCTCTCAACTCTGTTCTGTGGATTATTCAGGATAAACCGGCGTGAAAAGGACTCGGGATACAGTTCGTAAGTCAATATCTTCCCCCAATACTCACCCCCACCGCTTCTTCTACAGATTTTGTATTCTATAATTTATTCTAAACATATCGTATCCTACCTACGCCAATCACTTTAGAGCGGGATCGGAAAGAGCGGTAGATGAGTCTCATAACAGTAGTCCTTATGTCCAAGAGGCTCATCGGCAAGCCCTTGCGGCATACGCTACCAACAGATACGAGCAAGCAAGCCCCAAGGCATAACCAGTAAGGATGCAAGTGTAACTAAGTCCCTTCGTATCATCCATCTCACTATTATTCTCATCCTATCATTTTGGAAATATCTCTTCTAGCGGTCAACTACTTCAAGGCCACTTGTTTGCTTCAGGAGCTGTGGAAAGAAGTTCAAGTCCAAAACCGAAGAAGAAGACCATTACAAAGATCCAGACGACAAATGCCCAAACTCAGGGTCAGGGGTCAGGCATTCGATCTTGAAAGGGTACTACTCCAGAATTCTCAGCAGGGAAACGTGTCAGCAGAGAGGACCATATACCGACCGGAAGTGGTAGGAGAAAAAAGTGAACAGACTTCCGTTGTCGTTGAGGGAGAATGTATGGTTGAAGCAGGCGTGTCAGGAGAGAGGATCATGGACCAAACTCCAACAACCGTACACCTTGTCCTCTCCATGCCAGACATCAGCAGCAACAGCAGCATGAATTGGGCTGGAGCAAGGATTTTTGTCAGGGATGAGGTGGGTGCAGAGATCGGCACCATACCATACAATCCAGTTACACATATTATGCAGGGTAAGAAGAAGGGTATAAGGGTCGGCAAAATGTCAACAAGGACGAAGTGGAACCACCAGATTGGTGTGAAGTCGTGTTCGATGGAGGAGCAAGAGAAAGCGTAGAGAGTGATTCCAGGGATGAATCGGAGGCAGAATCGCGAGAGGACGAATACGGGGATCCACCGCCTACACGACCATCCCACCACAGATCGGAATGTATTGGACCTACACGACGTCGGGATGTACGACTTTGATTGTAATTGATATTATTTCATTTCAATATAAAGGATAGGAATCGAATCGGATAGTGTTCTTTATTAAATAACGACTAAGGCCAGCATGAAGATTTGTTGTTTTTTAAATTTTCGATTCCTGTTTTTCAATTTAAACTCTTAATGGTTGGGTAACTCTTAACCCAACCGGATTTTTTTAAGTTGCCGTTTCAGATCAGTAAGGACCAGGATGGTACCAGATAAAAGATGACATATTAATTGTTTTCTGCGAAAGTTTATTGCTGAGCCAGATCTCATGGGCCAGCTTCGAAAGAAGTTTTATGAATTAATGATTGTTTTCTGTGAATGTTTATTACTGAGCCAGATCTCATTGGCCAGCTTCGATCGAAATATTATGAATTAATGATTGTTTACGAATGTGTATTGCTGAGCCATATCTCATAGGATAGCCTTGAAAAGAATGAACCGGAGTTGAGATGAATTTAAAAGAAATAAAACATGTAGCCTGGGCCCGGTTAATGAATTAGAGACCAGACCAAATGAATAAACTCACCTTATTTTATTCGACATGTAATATAAACATCACAATTTGTCATCCTCGTCATATCATATACTTTCATATTATTGAAAAAATGAGCGTCTTTTGGCCTTACAAGGTCTACCCTCCTTCAATTTCCAGGCAGATTTGAATACAGTTGATCTCATATTTTAAGTGTAAGACAGGAGCTCGTACACTCAAACCACGAATCGCAATAACCTCTTCAAAACTTACTTCTACTTACTTACTTACTTCTAAGTTTTTAATCTCGTCAACATCTGAACTCTGAATATGCTGCTAGAAATTAGTTATGAGTAACGACTGATGTATTTCAAGATAACTCAATCAAAAACCCCACGGCCTGTTTGCGTTATCAAAGCCGACAATTGTTTTCCCGGTTAGCTTAAAAGGAAAACAAAAAAAATCAGAACCAGCTAAAGCACGGGAAATTTAACCACTAGGTAATCGTTTCCGTGTAATAAGTTTGCCATACACATTTTGGAATAGTATGCAAACGAGTTCAAGCCATGTTCGAGCCTAATCTTCAGGCAGGCTATCGATGCAAATATTTATAAGGTAGAGATTTCAGGAAAAAAATACACTGGTCACCACTGAGTTCGTAAAAGTTCATTCAATATGGGAACTTGTTAATCTGTATCAAATAATGTGGTTAATTGTAAGGAGGATGTTCCGTATGAATGAAGGTGGAGGATAGATTCAGATCTAATTATGACGAATCATTTCATCTAGTAGTACTTCCGTACCGGTGTCCTATACAGAACATGATCAATGAATTCCTATACCAATATAATTATCAGTTGCAGTATTGCCCTAAATAATCTGATCGGAAGGAGGTAGTATCGTTTAAAATAATCCAATTGTTCGTCCTAGTTTCAAAATCAGCCGTAATAGGAAAAAATTAACATTAAATTACAAAGACCTGAAAAATCATTCATGAAAATCAGTTGGAAAAATCATTAAAAAAAATCTTTTTAATTGGATTATATTTGACACTAAGAACTAGGTCTATTTTTGTAAAAAGAAAGGAATCATGTACGAAAAGTAAAAAATGACATGGACAGTAATTATAGAAAGTAAGGGGATTTAGCTAAGGAAGGACAGCATATCAAACTTGAAAATTCGACGGTAATTAAATAATAAATGACAAGCATTATAACTTCATCAGTCAACATAAAGGTGGTTACACGCACACTATAAGCTTAAGGGTTTACAAACAAATCACCAAACGACATTAGGATAAGGATAAATATGATGGGCGATCACATTTAGCCATACTTCCACCAGCTCAGTAGCTGGGGATGGGAAAGAGAAAGAGAGATGAGGGAGGTGAAAGTGAGGATTTCTGTTTGATATGGAACATTGTATTCAAGGGTGTCTCAACCTTTGCATACATCTTCTTTTGATTATGTTCTAAACAAAATCCCTCTTCTAAGTCAACTTGATATTTGCTTGCTTGTCCATACTTGCTATTTGACAACGGATTAGGAGGAGAGATCTCCAGCAAGGGAGCGAGGAGGGATCCTCAGGACCTCCGTCCAATTCATCCTCCGGAGACTTAAAAACGCTAACTTTGTTCCGTTTTGAATCGGAAAGAAGTGAAAAAAACTACATTTTTTCGAATATTGAGTCTTAATTGAAAAGGAATACGGCTCTGAAACTTAACAGCCGGGGTCACCCCGATTCAGATCAACATATTTTATCTCGATAATAAATTCTTGAATTAATTGAAGGAGTGTATATATTCTATCTCAAATACTTTTAAAAACAATCATGCTAAGAGACTTTATTACAGATGGAATTTTGGTAATTTAAGTGTACTGGCTCTTAAAATTGTCACAATTGAATTAAACGTTTTACAAATGTCGGGTTTTAAATTGGAAAGATTATAAAGAATGTTATTTAATCCTTCATTTCTAAAATAATGGCTGGTTGTTTGATGATGATGGCTGGAAGATATAACTTCAGAACTTTGACTACGACTTAATTAAATCCATGAACTGTTCATAATATTTTATGCTGTCGGAGCTCGTATTTAGAGTAATTTGATACCCTTCATCGTACGACTTGACTCGACCCATCTCGGGTTGAGAAACTTTGAATTGAATGGAGAGGCGTTTTTAGTAATTCATTAAAGTGGAATTTCAAGGGATGAGTCTTGTCTTAAAGCTTGATTACAAATCGGGTTAATATACTTCCAAACCAATTTAAAATGAATGAAAAACATTCGAACTAGTCATCACTCAATGAAACAGGGTTACTTTAGTTAAAGTGGCAATAACACAACCAAGTCCCACCCAATTTGCCTGTACAGACAGTATGGTATTATTAGAACAATCACCAGTAATCCTTAAATAGTTTAATCAGAATGGAGATTTTAAACCGTATGTTACTTATCAGGTCCCTGGTATTAATTTAGATAATGTAACTCGGTTTTTGGATCATCTAGGTAACCGATCCGCCTACCTATGTGACTCTGTTTTCAGCTGTAAATACATGCCTTGTAAAGAAACCAATTGATTTGGCCCCTCTACAATTCTACAAGATAAGAAGATCCTATGCGTCCTTATAATTTCTGACCCAACAATTCGGATCCGCTTCCGTGTTATATATGACAGGGAATGCTCAACCTTTTTAGCACTTAAAAATATCACTCAAACCGTAATGCAAAATTTTTGAACCATTGTCGCCCCTATTAATGAAGTAGGAGAAGGCAAATGGTTCAAAAATCTTGACCGTAATGAGAACGATAACTTTTTCTCTCTTCACCTCCGAGCACAATTTAACCAACTTGTAACTCCAATACTGAACATCGATCGACATGCAATATAAATTTGAAAGAGGAATATGTCGATAAGACAGTTTTTGAAAATATCACAAAACAGATTTTTAAAGAGGAACTTCTCAGATAACAGACATACAAAAGATGGGAGTAATACGAAATGAGACTGATATTTTTTATGAAGAAAATATTATGTCTTACATAAATTCCATGCACGATGTGGTTGAAAGAATTTCAGAATCCATTTGGGAAACCAAGATTTTAGATCATCAATGTAGGTTGAAAAAATATTTTTAAGAAGGAGTTTTATTTTTTAAATGAGTAACAGAATTAAATCGAAATTTTACAATCTAATAACATTTTTATAATTTTGTAATTTTGTAATTTTATAATTTTAAAATTTTAGAAAATACTTCCGCAACTGACGGCTAACTTATGTACCATCATTTTAAAAAATACCAAAGAAATAACAACCTTAGCCGACATCAATTATGTACTGTCCTCGTCTCCCTCAATAAAATTAGGATCTATCGGTCCTAACATTTGTCGGGCACTATGATGTCCCTCAGCATGGCGATCCATCGAAAAGGGTGGAAGATGACATATTCGTTCATCCCTTTCATCAAAATTTAAAGTCCTACTTCGAGTGCTAAGAACTCGACTGATAGCCCTTCTTCGATCCTCATTCACGTCGATATTTACAATATTTACAATACTTCTTATTTCTGTTAAGAAATCAAAATTCCCTTGTACTAATTCTGTCAGGGTCGTCACCCTTGCATCCAATTAAGTTTGATTTAAGTAGTTGTTAACGTCCCGTATCCGTTCAATCAAGCGGTCTCTACAATCAGCTCCGTTTTTTATACAGAGTGCATTCATATCTACGTTTATCGTAAGTAGGTCTAACCTAGCCTCTGTATTTGTTCGTTGTAAATAATCGTCTATATCGTTTATCCGGCTTAATAAATCCGAAGCTTTTAATTCCCTATCTAAAGGGTCTGGGATATTTCCTGACCCCCCTTCCTCACAATCCATCCTGTCACTGAATGAAAGCTGCATTTACACTACGAACATTAAGCGGCCAGCCTCACATGAACTTATCATGTCTCCTTCTCGAGGATGTAAGCCTGCTGAGAGTTACCCGAACGAGACCCAATACTTCAGCATTGACACTTGTAAGGCTTCTCATCCCCTGGATGAATATGACTTTGTTCAAGTCAAACCGACGCAGCTGGGCTACTACGTCTATTGTCCGGAATCTACTCTAACTATTTACGGACGAACACAAACTTGCCGTGTCGATATTTTCTTGCTTCCTATTAATAGTAATTTTTCAATCAATAATAATGAATGTGTTGGTTCCAGCGTGGTATTAGAGCACCAGGAAGTCCATGATCCTCTGTTTACTTTGCAGACAAATAGGCATATTCGACCGACCTTTAATTGGTCGTCATTTTCTGTTGACAAGATTGCGAAAAACCTTCCACCCATAGCCAAGCAGCCCAACACTACAGTTATGGTTTCATTGCTGCTTGCTTGCTGATCATCGCTGTCCTCATTACAGCCCTTGTGTACTTGGTGCGAAAGAAGTTGAATCTTCCGATGGAGATTACCGTCACTGCTACACCTGATTCTGTTTCATCATCTCCATGAACAGATGCCACAAGCTGCCCAACCTCATCAATTTTAGAGTAGACTTTCTTCACATAATTATGAGCTTGAGGGAAGGATAAGATAACATAAGATTTACATATAGGATAATAATTTGAACCCCTAAATATAAGAAGGGGCATTTTGATTTTAAATCTATCTTTTGAGTTTCCTGCTGATCTTTGTAAAATCACAAACAACCTATGTTTCACTATTAATTGTAATCTTTTCAATGTTATAAATTCGATGAAACCTGCTTTAAATAATGCCGAGATTCAGGGAAAGTATTAGACATCTAATAATATGTAGGTCGAGACTCTCACCATATTTAAAGGAAGTCGTAAGTATAAACATCCTGAACACCTGCATAACTATGTCCGGGTTGATGAGCCAATTGTTGTATCTAGGTCTAATATCCTACTCTAAGGTATCTACTCGTTATCACAAGGATTTAATGATGAGCTGGAGATGTTACTCGCTTGGCTGTGGGCTGTGGTATCAAACCTTTTATTAGAAAGAGGATTGCTTTATATAGGACAGAGAATACATTACAGAATAGACTACAGACTACGTCACAGAGGACAGCTGCAGGACATGACTCAATACTTGACCTAATTACCAATTACTTATTACATGTGATATACCCGTGACACTCCTAGGGCCACACTAGAACTATGTCTTCATAGTTTCAATCTTTAAACATCTCATAGTTTCAATCTTTAAACATTAACAATTTCAATTTGGGAAAAAAACATTTTGGATTAAAAATGAATTTTTTATGGAATGAAAGTTGGGAAAAGTGTCGCACATGAAAAAGTCCAATACACTTAGTAGATATTCGATTGAGGATGAAAGTTTATGACGAACGGCTACAGACTACGGAGAATGGTTGAGCATTTAATGCTGACGAAGCAGATGACATGACTGAGTGGCTACGGACCCGGACTGACTGACAAAGTTTTGATTACCACAAGGTTGAGTGGCGACGGACGAACTGATGAAGTGTTTTGCGTTGACTTAAGGTCCCCTTCTCATTTGTTAGATGATGTCGACAAGATAGACGATGACGAAGAAAGTGTCGAGATGGACGATGTCGATGAAAGTGACGAGATGGACGAAGTCGATGGAAGTGATGAGATGGACGATGTCGATGAAAGTGACGAGATGGTTGATGTCGATTAAAGTGGCGAGATGTGTCGACGAGTTGCCCAATGTCGATGAAATGGGGATTTTGAGAACCGCATAGGTTGATGAGGTCATCATTGGGCAGGGGAGAAGTCATCAGTGGGTAGAACATGTCATGTGTATTGTGTAGAGATGGATGCTGTAATATCGATAAGTTCATTAGGTCTTGCCGGATTTAATAATGGCATGGTTGAAAGTTAAGTTATTGGTAATCCCTGCGACGGAACTGGAGAGGTTGAATTAGGGTAGGCTGGAAGCCTAAATGTGACCAGGACGAGAGAAAGGCAGAAAATGTGCAGACTGAGGAGAAAGGAGAACTAAGGATTTAAAAATGACTTTTATTGTTGATGGGATAGTATGGAAACGGTGTGACGTAGAAAGCAGCTGACAGAAATTTCTAAGAATAATAGAATTACAGCTGTCAATTTTAAAGATCTGGTGATCTATGTTAAGGAGAGCTTGTCATCTCAGAAGATGAAAGCCTTCTAGGTATAGAACGTGTTTGGGTAGAGGGCAAGTGGAGGAATACAATAACGTCTATGTTACGGGGAGCTGGTCAAATTGTGCAGGGGAAAGTTGTCATCTACGGTAGAAGAGCTGGTCTTCTAGGTAGAGATCGATTGTGTGCAAGAGAAGTAATGCAGACACATCCTTGTACTAATTTGATAATTGGTTGACTTGTAGCGAACAGCTGATGGAAGGGTGGATAGAAGAGGTATACATGAGTACATTGAACAAAAGATGTTAAAAGGCAGAAGAGAGGAGAAAGTTGAGACTGCCTTCCAAGTTGCTATACAGCTTGAACACTTGATAGACGAACTGTTAAATGTGGGTCAATTTCATTGTCCACCAGCTGGTTCTCTGACGTAGGTAGCGTCTGAGAATTTTGGCCAGATGAATTTTGCAGCTGCAAGTTTTGTGGCGTAGGAGGATGTTGTGAAAGTTGTGCAGAATTTGTGGCGTGGGAAGATTCTGAGAATTAGTTGCAGAGGTGTGCAGTTGCAGATTGGTTGTGGTGTGGGAAGATTTTGAGAATTAGTTGCAGGGGTGCGCAGCTAAAGTTTTATGGCGTGGGAATATTTTGAGAATTAGTTGCAGGGGTGTGCAGCTGCAGATTTTGTGATGTGGGAAGGTTCTGAAAATGATTAACGTCTGTTGGTTGTGCACCTGGAAAGGGGTGGATACTGCTGTAAGTTTGGGATCCAGTTTGTGTGGAGTTACCAGATTTGACCAAGTTAATTTTCTAAGACCTGAATGACTGTGGTCTGTTTAGATGTTAGAATTGGTAGTCGAGCAGGGTAGATGAGAAGAAATCCTGTAGGTTTAAGGAGAAGAAATCCTTATACACCCTTTTGCTGACCCGTGCTGGGTCAGTAGGACGGCTATTATGAGATGAAATCCTCAAGGGTAGATGAGAAAAGATTCTGAAGAGGAGATGAGAAGAAATCCTGAAGGGTACATGAGAAGAAGTCCTGTACGGTAGATCCGAAGGAATCACTTTGAAGAAATTCTGAACTGTGGATATGAGGGTATCTGGAATGGAGAAGAAATCATGTAGAGTAGATGGGCAGAAATTCAAAAAGATTGTTTGAAATCCTGAAGTGGAGATGGGAAGAATTCCTGAGGGTGGGAGAAGAAATCCTTAAGGGTAGATGGGAAAAAATCCTTAAGGGTAGATGAGAAGAAATCCTGTAGAGAAAAAGGAAGAAAAATTGCCGGGTTGATAGAAACAGCATTCTACGCGGCATTGGTAAAGACAGGGCTGGTATGTAGATCTGGAAAATTATAAAGAATAATTAAGAAATTGGCTTAGGAATCCTTGTAAAATCAGTTTTCTGACTCTCTCTCCATATGTTCACTTTGAACATTCGCCTAGCCTTTTCTTGATCATTGGTATAGCTGGGTCTAGCCAGAGAATCCAGCTATACCATCGTTCAGTTGACCTTCTGGACAAAGATCAAGTCAGTAAGCAGCAGATCAGTAATTTTGATTTGTCCAGATTGAGGACGCCATTTTTTGGGCTTGAGAAATGCCAAGTAAGCATTTCTCAAGCCAGTCTGCTTTTAGGCTTTTTAATCCAAAAATGTTCGCAGTGTTTTTGACAAAATAGTTTGAATAAATTCGTAACTTAAAAACTAAGTTGAAGTCTACTGAACCACCTTAATTACTGATTAAACATCCAAATATTACTCAGTGTTAGTATAGAAGCAGCAAGAAGTACTGACATCAGGGTTTGTATAATCTCGTTGAGTTCAATTCAATTTGAAACAAATAGTTGCCATTATGAAATCCGTACAAATTAGCACACAAATGGAGGATTTGGTTACCCCTGAATACAAAATCCACTACGACGTTAAATTCCTTTTTGTACACTGCTTGACTGTCTGTTTGTGTGTGACACTTTAATTATTTTCAAGATTTGTTGAGAATGTTTTTGAAGCGTTTTAACTTTTCTGTTTTAACTTTTTGATGACGTGAATTCGGGTCTTGCGACTTAATCACCAGTGAGTACATTAGGTTCCTTAATTCCATAAATTTAATTCTATAAATATTTGCTTTTAGGAAGCAGGGCTAAGGAAGAAGTCATTGGTCCATGTCGATGAACTGTGTCCAAAGCTGGGATTCATAGATGCTGCTAGAGAAAATGGCTTATGGTTTCTCAAATGAATAACTGTGAACTCTACTTCTTCACCTTTAACACTGTCCCAGTGAAGCGGGGATTTTAAGAGGTATTAAAAAAATTCAAGTTCGGATTAAAAGAAACACATTTTTAGGTAAAAATGCAAATCACTATATTTGTATTCTTTCGTTTATTTTGTTTGTATCAGTTTCTTCAGAGGGAGGGGAAGGCTCGTAAGTTTTGTTTCCTGTCGATTACGATGTTGACTTTGTTGACAATGATGACCTGTCAACTCATCCTGCTCTTGGTGGACTACGGCTTCAAGGCAACCGAGACAGACAACAGAACTATTATTTGTACATTTCCAGTCAGTTTTATTGTATTCGTAATTGTGATTGTCACATCTATATTTTTGTAAATGTAATAAATACAAGCTTTATCACTCATATAACCTCCAAAGTGAACATGCTAAAGTAATGTCGAATTTTTTTAGTACAAATATGAAAAAGTTCGGTTCCTGGCAACAACTCAACATTATGACAATGCTAATTGGACAAGATTCAATTGTGTAAAATGATTTTGATTTCGTTTTTAAATTATGATACTACGAATATTATCTAAGGAAGGAACTTAACCTAAGTTTTATATCATTCATGTGAAAATGATTTCATTATTATTACTCGAATGTTTTTTAAATGTGTTTGATTTTGATTTATTAAATTTACCTGCGTTGAGGACCATTACACTATAACTGTGGATATAATTTTATATATAGTACAATATTCCTGGGGTAACCAAAGTGCTCTTCCATGCGCACGAAATTCATGGCGTTACCAAATGTCGCTTAAGCGGTTCATAACATGCAAATTCATGTAAGTCATCACCTGAAACTCTCGGTAGACAAGAATGTTGTGACGATGACCTGGATTCTGTCAGGAACCGTAATAGGTAAGTTCAGCAATATGTTATTAAATACTTGCTGTTATTTATTGATTACTCAATGATGGTTTATTGAAAACGTGAACAAACCTTTAAAATTTCAATTGCATTTTAAATACCATTTTAACCAAAATCTTTAAAATGAAATGTGTAAATTATTATTTACATGATTCATTTACACATTCTAATTAAATTTTAAGGAAGATGTTTAAAATGTGGATGAAAGGAATCATTTTCAAAAAAACTTGATTGAGATGATTTGGAATGATTCTTAAAGTGTTTAATAAAATAAAGATATAATTGTTTTACAACTTATGAGCATATTTATCAATAAAGTTGTTATTCAGTAAAAATTTGTTTTTGGATGAGATTCACTGCGTTAGGAATGTCTTTGAATTTAACTCGATAATTAATATTCGGATGCAAGTTGAGTATACTTTAAACTCATATCTGATTCATTTATCTTATAAGTAGAGGGGCCGACTGCCTTATGCATGTCCCCTGATACTTGTTACCCTTACCCCGCAATCTGATCCATTTCGGTCTAGTTGAGGAGAAGAGGAAGTTTCCCCTAAGCCTAACGCAGGTGATGGAGGTGCTTAATAAAGTACGGAGAAGTATGTTACGGCCACAGCCTTTAATGAAGGAGATCCTTTACTAAGGACCGTCCGAGAGGAACTGAAAATACAGAAAGTCCAGCCTCGTCATGCACAGCATGCCGGGTGGGAATGTGATAGAAATGCTTATTACTATGGAGTTGTTGGTGGTAGGGGCAGGTGGAGGGTACATGCCCTAACAATCTCTCCTGAATCGGTAATACCTGAATCTTTTCAAATTCCCCTCCTCTCGGTCACAATGTCATCGACAATGATTCAATTTCCGTTTTTTTCAGTTCTCGCAAATACAATAATTACTTGTTGTAAACGGGTCGGTCGACTTGGCCGAGAGGTTAAATACTTGTAACTAATCCCCGATGCCTTGAGTTCGATTCTGAGTTTGAGCTTCATTGAAGCAAAAATTCGAATCAGAGCTAACTGACAATAATGAGGTAAAGGTGGGTTTTCGTCCAAATAGATTAGAATGTGTGTTTTTATTTATCTTGATAGTTTTATTGGTTTCTCATTTCACGTAGCTTGAATAAGATACCTCAGATGCTTATTAGAATCAAAACTCTCCATCCAAAGACCTCTCCTTACACATCGAGATACACAAAACAGTATAGTACCCGTACGGTGAGCTCTCTTTGGTGACGTAACGACCACAATGCAGACCTGCCGTGGGTGTCCGATTGTATTCTATTCATTTTTTTTAAACGGGTTTTAAACTAATTTCAAATTATCTCATTAATCTAATTTATTACATAGAAATTACAATTAGTGATTTGAAAATAACAAAATTGTTCTTTATACTTTTCCCGTCCATGTATGCGTTCAATTTTCAACAATGAATAAATAAAATCAGATACAAATCGGCGATCACATTTCTGTTCATGTGAGTTGATTGTGCCATAATTTTAGACGCTCATCATACTCTGTATCAATGATTCATAAACAGACTTTGTATTTACAACTTGTTTCTAAATCGAGTACAAAATAACATGAAATGAAAAGATTTATAAGGACTTTATATTCATGTTCCGTGACATTACAAATAATAACATCTTAATATCGTTATTTACTTTTAAAATCAAAGCCCATGACCCCATAAGAAAGTATGGTTAGGAAGTATGGAAAGTATATTTTTTCAAAAATCAAACTTCTTCTTCTAATTAATATTAAAGAACATTAATTATGAAATTCATAGATCTACTAATTCCTGGGAACCGGTGACAAATATACAGTGTCCAGCCTTGATAGAGGCATTTGAAAGGACTTTGGAAATAAATGAGGAAGAAACTGAGTCGGATGAAAACGGATTAATCGATCCCGATGAAAATCCTGCTTCAGTTAAAACGCAACGTAAAGCAAAAGTTGTGAGTTAGCTTATTTGTCAATTGATATAAAAAATAGGTTAATTGATAAATAATTAAACTCATAATATTGGTTGACATATTATCTGGCGAAAACAGTATGTTTTAAGTGGAATGGAGAGTTACCGGTCCAAGATCAATGGATGGTTCAATTGAAAAATCTACCTCTTTTCTCTACGGATTCGTCTGGCGAGATCAATGTCCTTGGGCATAAGGGTTACACGTTTGGCATGGATGGCACATAAGATGCCGTCCTCAAATAAGCTTACAAGATAAGCCTCTGACGCTTCTTGAACAGCCGCGCTGGCCTGTTCGGTGAATCTGAGGTCCGTCTTGAAATCCTGTGCAATTTCCTATAATAAACATTCATTATATGGATTTAATTTTTAATTAATTACGTCATTCAACATATACATTCATACTTACTCTTATTAGACGGTTGAATGGTTTTTCCTTGATGAATGTTTCGGTAGACCTTTGGTATCTCCGGATTTTCCTCAAAGCAACCGTACCAGGCCTGTATCGGTGGTGTCTGCGGGGCCCTGCTGGCCCTTCTCTCCCTAGTGGCCCTCCTCCTCCTGGTGACCCTCTTCCTCCTGGTGGCCTTCTTCCCCCTGGTGGCCCTTCTCCTCCTGGTGGCCCTCCTCGTCTCGGTGGCCCTTCGTGGTCATCTTGTGGCCCTTCGTTTTTATCTAGTGGCCCTTCGTTTTCATCTGGTGGCCCTTCGTAGTCATCTGGTGGCCCTTCTTGGTCATCTGGTGGCCCTTCGTGGTCATCTGGCGGCCCTTTACTTCTTGACGGTCCTGCATCTTCATCCGATGACGATGAAGATTTTTCTGGTGGCCCTATAAGCCTTGTCTGTCCTACGGGCATCGACTGTTCCTCATCGGTATCAGATGACCCTCCAGATGAAGATGGAGGCCATCAAGGCATTGCCTGCCCTACAAGCCTCGACGGTCTTCCATCTTCATCTGCCTCGACCCTTTTCTGTTTCTCCGTCTTTTCTTTCTGTTTCGAATCTGCCTTTTCCTGTCTTGCCTTTTTCTTCTGTTTCGACTCTGCATTTTTCTGTCTCGCCTCTTCTTTCTGTTTCACTGCCTCATTAGCTTTTGATGCCTCATTAGCTCTTGATGCCTCCTTAGCCTTTGATGCCTCATAAGCCCTTGATGCCTCATTAGCCCTTGATGCCTCACTAGCCCTTGATGCCTCCTCTGCTCTCGGTGCTTTTTCTGCCTCTGCATCTGGACTCTGTAGTGTATATGATCATATATGAGACAAGTATTTCTATTAAACAGTATTTATTCAGGACGAACTAGATCTACTTACATCAGATAGAGCGGGAGCCTTTCTTTTCTTTTTACAGGGAGTTTCTTCTTCGGCTACGGGAGGGTCCTGGACGTACTCCTAGTGTTTCGAGAGGTTTAGGTTACGGGGAGGTTGTTCGGGATGGTACTTTATCCCCTTTATTGACCTTTTTATTTGTCTCTTCCTTTTCTTGAACCTAATTCGCCTTTCCCTTTGTCTCTTTCAACTTCTTATCTTCTGTTTCCGCCTGTATAAAAAAGCAACAATTATTCTTAATTTATACCTATATTCTAAAACAATACCTAATTCGCCTTTCCCTTTGTCTCTTTCAACTTCTTATCTTCTGTTTCCGCCTGTATAAAAAAGCAACAATTATT
>JAQFZA010000187.1:0-42451 GCA_034695115.1 Desoria olivacea
TTCCATAGATTTACTCCATTAAGAATCGGTGACTGCTGTGAAGCCCTTGCTAGGATTTATTTAGGTAGTTACTATGCCCATGAATTTTGAATTTTAAATTCTAGAATATGGTTTGCCCAGTAAATTTCTTTATAGTAACGTCTTATGGATGTATGGAAAACTGAAATTTTATTGTTTAGAGAGAGTATACAGAATAACCATACATTTACCTAGTTTTATAGGCTTATGATATCATCGAACATTTGAAAATGTCCTGGACTGTTTGGGAGTTCTTTGTCAAATTGATCTATAGCTAATTAAAGCTTATCCATGTGCACCCATATTATCTAACGTTACGACGTTGTATAATCCATGTGCCGCTTGAGAAAGTATATTACGGAAAGTAAGAAGACACTACTAATTAGCCCTCCTGCTTTCCTTGTGTCTTGTCTGTGCGTGTAAGTAATTTAGAGCCTCCATGCTTGTGGTAGACTACATTTTGCTAGTTACCTATATAGACTACAGTATGTGTTTATAGACATGAGATTAAAACTTTGTCATAATTGACCTCAATTGTAGAATAAATTACAATGGCTACCTTTTGCCCCTCTAGCTACTTTAGTTCGAGGGGATATACATATATGTATCGTGCAGACAAAACTTGGAAAATAGTTTCCAGGCAAATAAATCCAAATTATAATTCCTTGTAAAACAAGGAATGAATCGTACATTGACATTATCAGCGTAGCAGATGGTAATATCGCGACTTCGTGACAAATGGGACCTTTTGCGACAAAAACACAACTCAACGTAGGGGAATCTCTGAGTCATGAAATCGGCGTATTCATTTCCAACCCGATTCTCACACGGACGATTCAATCCTGAAATAGAGGATCGCGTGAGAATAACAATTCCATCTACCTTAATAAATCCCAAAGGGGGTAGTTGGACCGTGAGAACATTGCAAAATTAATTGCCTGCAATTCAAATCCACATTCTAAGAAGAATCGAGAATCAATAAGTTAGCCACATTACCACCAACACCTACCAGACGAGCAGGAAACACACGACCACAGTGTCTCGGAATAAGGCATTGACAGCCAAAATTGACTACAGTATATCCAGCACTCATCAATAATGCCCTTGGTTCTTGGAAAACTGTGACACTTGATGTGTTTCTGCGCAACAAATATCGACAAGGACAATCGGCAATCGACATCATCATCTCTCGGAAACGTGCAGAGTCTCAATCCTACGACCACCATACCACCATTCCCAAAAAGTAATAAATGAGGAGACCCTTTGAAGAGTTAAGTTATTTAGCCTAGTTTACTTATGCAATTGCCTCGGCAATTAACTCCATCTTTCTTGTAGAGAAAAATAAAAACTTTTAGATTCAACTTCAACTCTTTATTATGCAAGGTAGGTTTAGGAATTTGCATATCTGCGTCATCCGAGATCATCCAGAACCAGATTATCATGAGGAATTAATTCCAACTCCCTTGAGCTCCTTTTCAAGGAGTTTGGAGGCAAGGAATTTAAAGTTCCAAGATTGGCTTAAGCCAGGACTAAGGTAATATGTAGAGGTTGTATGTAATCTAAACATGTTGGATCATAGAGGTACATATCTATAGGGAAAATAGAATTAGAATTCTTAGCAGCTATCCCAGCGACAAAATTCCCAGCACATTTCACAACTTTACTTCATTTAGGGAAGAGGAATAAAAAAAATCTCTAAATTTGATTTAATAAGACACAAGTTGAACTTCTTGCAAAGTCAATTGTCTCCTTATATTTATATATACGCAAGTACAATAAATATACAGGGAATCGTAAGCTTAAGAGACGTGGCGGACTATAAATTGATAGATGTAATGACATGAGTCTAATAAAAGAGCAACTGTCAGTATGGCTTCTGGCCTTCTTAGTTCCAGACTCCAGGAATAAGAGATGAGAATGTGTCATTCTTAAGAGAAAATCGTAGGGAAAGTAGGATCTGTAATGCTGATGCATCTCCTCACTCAATATGGATTTGTATTATACTTGACAAGCCACACTATCAACTATATTCCGAACCGAATGCATTGGTTTGCAAGACATTTACTCTACCATCTCATCCCTTTCATCTCCAAGGGACGTATGTCTGAAATATTTCCATGTACTTCATCCTCCACACTAGAGGCACATTCAACATTAAGTACCAACCGTTTACAACCCTTTGGAAAATATCAAGGCCTGTGTTACCCCACCAGCCCAAGCCCGACGGTATAAAATAAAATGTACTTATGGCTGGGGAAAAGAAATATAAAATAAATATTCGGATTTTTTGGCCTTGTGCCAGTTCCATGGACGTCTCTCTTCATTACGGTCATCTAAGGGCTTATATGGTAGCTGGTTTTGTCTCAAAGACACTATTCGCAGATCGGTACTGAGTCTTGACAGTCTTGCAACTTCTTCACCCTCGTCTTCAGACTTCCATAGTCTGTCACATCCCATCCCGACCACCACCAGACCACACATAGGGAACCATGAAGATGAAGCAGGATCACCGCAAGTAATAACCAGGCAATATTCAACACAAGAATTATGATATGAGTGAGCATGAACTAAGAAGAGGTCGAGCTGAAAGGCCTTCTTCTTGTGGGGATAAGTGCAGTGATAAAGAAGTTATATATTTTTTTTATTCCGTAATAGCCACCCCATTTCCAGTCCATTTACCCATTTAGTATTGTATAGTTTAATATACAGGGAATCTAAACTCCAGACCCTGCCTCATGTGGAATATGTTGATAGCTCAGGAAGAAGTGGTATTGAACTTCGACCCAGTCACGAGGCTTTTTTACAAGCCGATCTCCCTTTCCCCAATATGGGATGAATATGGAAAGTGAAAGTACCCTCCGAAAGGGAGCAACAATTTGCATTTATTTGAAAAAGACAAATGAGTCTCATGGGATGGATTCCATAAAATGGTGGATGATCCACAATCCCCATATCTACCGTCCTTATTATTATTACAAGCCTTTTACTCCTTGCAGTTCTTCAGCTTATAAAAATTATATTTGTGTAACATTGTACATACCACCACCGAGTCAACATGCAAACTGACGTCCTCACAGTATACATATCAGAATGTGAGCACAGCCTCCGGATTATGATGATCTACTCGTGAGGGAAATAGCTTGAGGGAAAGTTGGTAAGGAAAATAAAGTTTTATGAATCGGTTTTGATGTAATTCAAAACGATAAGGAGATGTTCATCCATCCTCAGTCAGAGGCGTAAGACGTAATGTTATTATCCTTCCCTGACTTTCGGTCCATGTGGCTTAAATCCCTTTCCCAACATTCCAAGAACAATTGAGGAGGAAATATCAGAATTCTGTCTATTTTTCGAAACCAGTCTTCCATACTAAATGTTTTCCTAGACAAAGCCTCTCATACAGTAGTCACAGACCATATGTATTTATTATTTTTGGTTGGAGTATTGCTTTGTAGGTGCTGGTTTACTGACTCCTACTTACTTTCTGGTTTTTTTATGTTATTTTGTATATAGGTAACTTTCTATGTACTGTATTACAGGAAGCATTTTATACAAGAAGAGAGGAAGAAGTGAAATGGAAACGTAGAAGAATATAAATTGACTTTCCCCACCCGCGTGATAAATAAATTCCCAGCCTATTTTCCCCTCAAGAAGCCAAGAATAATGGAAGGAGAGTTTTAAGACGTCCTGGGAGTCCCAGCGAGATGTAATATTCACCATCGCCACCACCACCAACTGTACCAACAACAAAACTGTGAAGAATGAGGTGATTTACACACTTCTTGAGTAATGGATCGCGTTACTGGAAATTGTAAGGCATTTGCATGAACAGAGAGTAGTTTACAGTTTAAGGCTTACGCATAGGCACTATTTTTGGCTTAAAATCATACTTGAAAGTAATGTTTCCTAATTTTAACTACAATTAATCTTCAAGTAAGGTTACATGATAGCATTAAATTACTGTCGTTAGATTTGCCTTCAAGGATACAACCGGGCTGGAAACGGTTTATCGCATAATTGACTTTTTCTAGAGATCTCGTTTGAGATTATTTGACAATAGCTGAGGGAGACTACAATGCAATGCGATTAGTCGATGACAGAAGCCAAAGTTAAGTAACAGTTTCTTGATGAGATTTTGCAAGACTGACCCATTTGGGTATGTGGACTGAAATCCAATATGTAATAGGAAATTAAATCGTTCATTGGACCATGCTTGTATGACCGGCAAGGATAATTTCAGTTCGGGAACCCTGCGAAGCATGAACAAAGTCTTGAATGATAAATATTATTATGTATGGATAGAGGTTGGAAGAACAAGCCTATGGGATTTTTAAGTCAAACTATACAAACTTGTGTACAAAAGAATGTCTCAGAATCTGAATTCCAGTCCTCTACCAAGTAGACTTGGGACAATGTGACTTACTTTAGAAAACTCCGTAATAAGTTGAGTAAGTCAAGGACCAGAAAATCCACTGTATTTACAAGAACTGTACCTACATACATGACTGCCTAAGCTGGTTACTATTGGTTCGACGGGGTTTATACAGAGAGATACCTCTGAGGTAATGGGGAAACCTCTCTCTCTGAATCTCTGTGTGAAAGAAGGAATTTGTTACCAGTCTATGTCAGTACATTAAAACCACATTCTCCAAGGTGTGTTTGCTCCTCTTAAGTGCGAAACCTTGCAGAAGTGGTGACAGTTGTCAGTGAGATTTGCAAATAGTTGAATGAATTCGAACTGAAGGCAGAAAGATTGACACTTTGGAAGCCAATAATAGTAGAGGAAGCAATATGTACTACCCTTTACCTATATGGGAGATGGAATGGCCTGCTCAATCGTGGGAAAATAGCACTCTTCAGTCATTCTCAATTCTCATAGAATTTCATTTCCCCCTTAGAATCTCTTATACCAACTAGGGTGAAAGTAATGCACTATCATAACGTACCACACAATGTCTTGCGTCTGACCATTTATGTGTCGTAGCATAGAGAAGACTCAGCAGAGCACTCCGGTTCGGAGGGATGAGGGTAAGGATAGCTGACACTGGAGGGTATTACCCTTTTCCATGTTGAGCCGAAAATTAATAGGTTCGGGTTGACATTACCCGTATGACTATGACTGAATGACCTTTATCGACTAAAGGCCATATCACAAACTCTTTGCCTGGGAAACAGGGTTCACCGCACAGTATTTTAGATCCCCGATATGTTTTGTGTTTTGGTGTTTGTGGCGTCAGGCAACGGACGGAACTTCGCCGTGTTGGTGTTCTTGACAACAGCATTTGGGTGTATGCAAATATCATTTCACATCTTACCAACAAAAACGCAAATAAACACCTTAAACGGAATGTGACCCTGTGAAAAATTGTCAGAGTCCTCTCACTGCGTTCTGCGGGATCATACCTGTGATAGGTTAGGTTTTCAATGCTTCATTTTATGAAAAATTCCACAGGTGCAAATTCCAAAATCTGACCCCTAACACAACAGCGTCGGTTAGTTTGAATTAAAATACACGCGGTGCTGGTGAACACTGGGTCCGGCGTCTATCGATAAGCAATTCTTTACTTCAGTCCTGAGGACCTCAGGCTTTAAAAGTTAATATGTGTACGAAGGGACGATAATAATATGAGAATACTGGGCAGACATTTTTCAAGCCAAGTCGAATTGATTTCTTCTGTCTGAGCTGAAGAGTCGGATTGTAGGGTCGGAATGGGCGATGGCTATTGATGTCCATTGACATTGGTGCGAGTAACTTATTTGGAATGGATGACATATAGAAGACATTTCGAGTGCCTTATGGATGAAGCTGTAGTAGAGAGGAAATCGGATGGTGGAGGAATAGAAGATGAGATGACGCACATTTTCGACATATGGACCAAGCCGATGGATAGAAAAATCGTCTCTAAAATTCAACTTTGTCTCCCATCTTTATTTCATTTTATTCTTTGACAGCCCATAGTTCTTTCTTCGTGACGGATGCATGACATCAATTTTCTCTCACAAGGACAGGCGAAACGGTAAAATGGTCCACTCTGAGGGACAAAAGCATTCATTGTAGTCCAGAACAGATCTTAGTCTCAGAGAAGTTTTCTAGACTAGTAGAGTAAGGTTTTCAAAATGATGGGATTTATGGGGAGAAATCCTGTTGGGAAAGAGCTGGGTTGGTTTACTTTCCTCCTGAGATATCGGCCCTTTCCCTTGAACATCTTCTTGCAATTTTAAATGGTATAAAACCAAACCAATATTTTTATATGCACATATTCTAACAAAAGCTAGACATTGTGGGTGGGTCAAGAATGCTGTATTTTATCGGGGTATTGTGAAAAAAAACTCGGTTTTATACATAAATTTATTTTGTAAACGGTTACTGGTGAGGTGACGACCTTGCTCTTGAATGCCAATAGAGCAATTCGAAAAAAATATCGTTTAATTTTCAATCAAACTGGGCCATCAAAATCTATTACTTCCTTTGAGGTTCGAAAGAATCAGATCAGCAATATTCACGCACACCCATTGCACTTAAAGGGAGCATACATGAGAAAGTTTCTACCGGAAATCAATTTATCTCAAAGTACGTGAAGGAAAAACAAGGACGGACCTCTTTAAAATACATGCTGCAAAATCACATCCTATCTTTTATGGTGAATTTCTGAGAAAATGCGGCTACCCAAGCGGAAATTCTATCGACGCTGATACCTAAACGAAAGTCTTCTTTGACGCTCAAGCTAAATCTTATCTCCGAAGTGAAACTCTCCGAAGAAATCAAAATCGGATTTCGTAGGAAAAACTTTCTGGCGGATTAGGTGAGATCACCCGGATGCTCATAAGTTTGTTGACACCCGGTGGTAGTTGGTACAGTGGCTGTGGTGGCATCCCTCTGCGTCTCTCTCTCTCACTCTCTCTCTCTTTGATCATCCATAAAAAGTTTCTTTCCATACCCCTCCTGCCTCTTTAGCCCTTCTCTTCTGTCCACTTTTTTTTGATGGATGAGTGAGAAGAACATACTCTTCTCGAGCTAACATGATCATGATGGGAAACAACTGGCTGGGTGTTAAACTAAGTGAAAAAATTAGACACTTGGACACCCAATCTAACAAAGGATGTCTCGCCACCAACCGCTACCTCCCGATACGAAAAAACGCAGAGGTGTCAAAATCCATCAAACTTTGGCGAGTGCGGTTAATGCATCTACTTTCCGCACGGGTTTGCACATTCTCATCCCCTCTTCGGCTGAAAACAGTGGCATATTTCTCCAACATGATATGTTTTACCCATTCCAGATTTGGACCAGGATCAAGGCAGGATTGACTGAGGCTTATCATTATCAGGGCACGTCAGGCTGTACAAAGAAGAGAGAGGCTCGTATGTTTATCCGTGGGGACAGAGCGATAAGAAGACTGCCTAAGACCCTCACCTTGGTTTAAGGACGCTACTTAGACAGAAATAGTATGCATGGTCTTGAAATCCAAATCCGATTTACGAGGCTTCGTGTAACAAATCGAGGTCATGGCTGATGATACTTACACCCGGAGGTGTCATTCACTGTCAGAAATGTCGGCCACCCTTGGCAAGACATACCAGTCCGTCCGGTCGTGTTTTCAATGAAGGAGGAGTACTTCCCAAGTCAAGGAATCGGTGCCAAGAGGAAACTTATGTCCATCTTTTATTCCGTTGCAATTAGAAACACAAACAGACTGGCTGAAACGCCAGAAACCGTGCAACCTCTTCAGCTATCAAAATACTTGCAGCCGTTCATCCATACGTTCCTTACCCTATTCTGCCCTTGTGGTCCGTACCACATAGTACCATCCTCTGGACCCACAAATCTCAAACTTTACAACCTAACAAAACCACCACAACTGACTGTGGACTTATGACTACTAGTCGTATTTTCAACGAGCTAACAAATAAATTGAAGGAAGAATCCAAAGAATTGAGAGGAAATGTTCTGCAGCTTGTTTTTTTGAAGGATGTTATTTGTTATTGACACAAGCTAAGTATCCTCCCGTGGGGCTCATTTTAAAAGTTCGCTTAAGACTTTTTTCAAATGCATTCTGCCTGATTACGAAATCTATAAACCTGCTCGTAGTACTAATAGGTATTGCCTAATTAGTTTTAAGAGCCCACCATGTTTGTTGTCTAAAACACAAACAAAGCAAACACATACCACACACACGTAAGTGTATAAATAAAAATCTCAGCCTACTCCTTTGATCTCATTTCCACCAGAGTTTCTAAGTTTACACTTTACAAAATGTTAAAAACATTGCTCCGGAAGATCAAAAACATCCCAGTCTACTAAATCCTTAGGTTTTGTAAGCTCAATTTAACAACAAATTCTGAATTCCAGCTAAATTAGATCCAATCCTTAAGCGAAGCATTCAAACGTACAAAAATACGAAATCTGTTTACGGTTTCTGATTTTTTTCTCCTAACATCTCCGTCGGAGTAGAAATTTAAATAAAAATCTGTTAATTTCTTATTATATATTACATGCAAAAGTAAATGGACACCTCCAGTCTGGGAAAATGCCACTATACATCCTGCAATAAAGCCCATCAGCCTCGAAAGTTGGATTGGATGCCAGAACACCAAGCTTCCGAAGACCCAACAGCCACCAGACACCAGCCAGTCTTAATTCAATTCACTCCCTCAAGATTTCATTCAATTCCAAGCTGAAAGAGTATAAGGTTCTTGCTTTTTTTGGCAAATACAGTTAAGGATCCTGTTCACATAATAACCCTAAGTTGAAAGAATTTTTATGCACATACGTATGATAAGATGATATTCCCCTGACTTTCCTTCATAAAAGAACAGGATGAGTTGAGATAGTTTACTAGCCGGGGAAAGTGAATTGCTTTAGCAAACACAAGAAGCCGACCCCGAATGGCCAGGATTTACAGCACAGACGGTCGACCACACAGAACAGACACAAAAGACTTTCAGAAAATTTCGGCGTTTCTGGAGGCGATCCAAAATCTTACAGAAACCTTTCAAGCCTTCTCCGATTCAACTTGCCCATCCAGGCATAAAGTGTAATTTAGGCTAATCTCATAAATTTCCATCTAGCCTTTGTGCAAAAAAAAATTATAACTGTTTTCCAACTTTTTTTGTTAAGGACAAACAAGAAAGAGAGAATCGTTCATCGTTTTTAAATTAGTCATTAAGAAAATGCTCCGTTTGAGGAAATTTATTCTCACTATCTTTTCACATCTCTTTGTCCCCAAAGTTTCGTAAACATTCGTAAATTAGGAAAAAACGGCCTTCTGGAGAAAATACAATATAATATACGTTCATATGTTTATATAAGATTACAAAAGGAGATATCATAATCATATCATCTCTCCTGTCTCCTTTTCACTTTCGGGATGAAATATTGGGATGATTTGATGCGTTGGACTTTGCAGTTTCAGAATTCCCCTGGAAGTCTTCCAGCTTCTTGGGATATTCGGTTATTGGAAATGGGACAACCTCTACTCTACCACTATCACCATAGTCCATAGGATATCAGAATACCATTTTATAAAGGAAACCTTGAGAAAAGGGAAAGGCACCCTGGGTGGTAGGTTAATGTAGGTTATAGGTAACGAGACTAATACCATGGTAGTCTGCATATATTTCAAGTAAACGTAGAGAAGGATGCCAAAGTAGTAAGTCGTGCTGTTGAATTAGGTCATTATCTTTTGGAAATCAGATCTTAATTAAAAACACTGAGAATCTGTCACACCCAGCAGTGTCATCTAAGCAGTTTTATACATACAGTCTCTTGATATCCATACGAAGTACCTATACACAGTTCAGTCGAAATTATTTTTCTTGATTGTAGATCGTTCTTCTAAGCTGTCCGTATTAATCAGTCTCTTTGCATTGAAGATCATATAGGCTGTTGTATTAGTTGCCATTGTAGCTCCGAGATACATATTATTCGATGCTATTTCAGCTTAAGGAAATTAGCCTACTTCCCTCTGGGGTATCTTAGTTTCTCATACATAATCGTTTTGTGACTTAAAAGAGTCGATGTCAAGGATCAGATGAGGAGAGAGGTTGGAAGTTGGACATTATACATGGAATGTTTTAAGGAAACTTTGGCCCAGATTCTCGAGGCTTTCAGAATCTAGAGTTGCAATTACTGCTTGGAACTGTTCACTCATTCCCTTGAGCTTCTTAGGTTATTATATGCCACGTAGAGGAATTTAAGTACTAGCTCTGTATTATGTAATCGTATGGATGGAAAGAAAGGGAGCATTAGTTCATTAAAACTACCTAATCCACTTTCACTCCATGGCATCTTCCCTCCTTATATCCATTATGAATACAGAAAAAATACCCGTCCAAGTAATGCATTTCGTAGTCGACTAATAAATGCCTCGTTAGTTAGTATACATCTTCATCCTTCGTGCCAGCTCATCTGCTACATTTAGCTGTTCTAAAATTCTGCACATGATGGTGGATATTTTGATTGGTGACAAGCCGCGGGATGTAGGAGGGGTACCTTTTAGACGGATCAGTAGCCAAGGGTACGATGTAACCTCGAAGGGTTTACTTCCATTACAGAAATGCCGTGCTTTCTTCCCATTTTGGCTATTGGTCTTTAAGAGTGCAAGATGGATGTGATTCTGAAAGCTTTTTTCTTCTAGAGGCTAATTGACTCATTAGTTGGGGATGGACGAATCATTAGCTGCGAGAAGTACATGGAGCTTTGTCAAACTTCAACAATACCGAAAAAACTTCCAAGCCCTTCGTAATTAACCTTGACTTAGCAACAGTCTTATGATAGCCAAATCTGGAATTATTGATTTATTTGTCAAAGGACAGTAAAGAAATACGTATTATACATTATTTACTGGCACCAGCCGATTCGGATGCGATGGAAATTCAAAGCTATATCAATGTTTTCCAAATTCTTGACTTATTGATCAAAATGTCAGAATACGGAAGCCTGCAAATTATATTAATTGAGTTCGTAAATGTAATTGGGGGTATGTGACATTCTGCCGTACATAAGTAGATATATAATTGCTGCTTTGATCGAATTTCATTTTGGAAATGCATGAACGACTGCCCCTTGACTGTGAAATATGAAAAACGACAAATGGACTATGGGGCTACTCGTATTATAATTAATAGTAATTACGAGCTTTGTTTACGAAGTTTATAGTTTGATCAAGAAATAATAACAGACACTTAATGAGGAATAATTCTTGTCAGCTTTCGATCGATTGACCATGAAAGAAAATGCGTAGTTTCATCAAGAATTTTTGAAAGGCTAGATATAGCTAATTTGGACCTCTGCTTCCAAAATCCAATGATAAAATGTCAAATATCCCATCTTGGTACTTTGCAAAGACTTAAATTGGGACCAAAAATAAACTACCGCCATATGAGATCTTCCAATGCTGTTTAAGGCAGAAGAAACTTTATCTCGGTGTCAGATATTGTGATTCTTATTGTAAATGAGAAGTTTGGCAGAGAGGACAGATGGTTGTGTGTTGTCACCACTCAACTTCCTGAACAACGATCTAGAGAACTTGACGGGGATTGTAGTCTAGATGATATTATTATTGGAACCAGGTGGTGACCTAGCATCTCATGACCTTTATGTCGTATAATTGAAAGTGGAGGTGGTGGCTCCCCATGCAAGCTCCTTCTGGGTTCATCTGTTTCTGGATGACCTAAAATCTTGTTGTCTACAACATCAAAGGTGAAAGTTTGCATAAAATCCGAAAAACAATCGGCCGTACAACAAAAGGCCTCTAAACACTAAAAACACTTTCACACACCCGCTCTACGTTCTACGTTCCACCTTTGTTTAAATATTTAATTAATCGCACTCCAGGTGAAGTGGCTTCTCCGCACTCAAATATTCAATTCCGTAGTCAAATGATGAAGAATATTGGATCATTCCATGTGTTCCAAGACGCCATCAACGTTATAGCTAGCCGTAATATCCTTCAGTCTGGTTGGGGACACTCTAGGGAGTTGTTAGATAATTGAGCTGAGATTTGAGATCAGAGAAGGAACAGACCCCGCTGGTATTATTGAACAGAACAAACAAACCTGTTGCCCCAAACTGAGCAGTTTAATTTTACTATAGATAAAGATAACTATAGAAGGCACTTAATTTTTTGCCTTGGATGACAAAAACGGAAAACACTCCCAAAGTTGTCCGGCCTATAATTTCCTTAAATTCTTGTGCTGTTTTAATGTTCTGAAATCCCCTTTCTAGTCTAGGTCACCTCCACTATTATTCGAACTGTTCAACAATAACTAAATTATGGGGTGACAGAAGTCAACAAGCGTTATATATACATATATATAATAAGTTGTAGCACACACGAAGGGTATATTTTACCTGTCACCAACATGCCCATAATAACTCGAGCAGTTACATAAACTCTGATCTTTCTGCACTAGTTGAGTAGTTGAGCATAAATATCTTTAAAATATAATTTATGGCGATATGCTGGATAAGACAGCATTTTGAGAGGGTAAAAGGGATTGGAATGAAAGGACCCATAATAACCCAAGTATTTATTTGAAGCCTTCATCCATCTTATTGAGCCAATTTGAGACTAAAGCTAATTTGAAAATCATCCAACATGCCCATGTCACTGAGGTAATCCAATAGGATCCATCAACGTCTTCATATATAATGCGAGGTTTGGAAATCTTTCACCGTTTTTGACGACAATTTAATCTCCGACAGTGTCAAGGAAATTGATTGATTACCTTCAAAACATTTCAACCCTGTAGATAACAACCTCACGTAATCACGTCCTCCAGTCAGGAGGGGGGGGGGCTAATTATGTTCGCGGCTCATCGTCTTTTGAAGTTGTTCTGATTTAAAAAAAATACTTCAGTCCTTCACTAAACTTCCTCCTAGAGACCCTGAGAGATCAATAGACGGGAAAGAATGGGAGCAGGGAATGTAGACGTGTAGGAGATCGTTAACGTACAAGGTAATGAAGATAAAACTTGTATCAGATTAAAGAATACAAAGGACCATTATACGAAGCTCAACCGGCGTACGTGCATTAGAAAAGTACTAGGAAATTTGTAACATTAATGACTTAATAGGTCGTTGGAAATGGTAGAATGGTCCAGCAGGGACTTGTAAAATGGCTATACCTGGACCTATGGGATCTAAATAATGTCCAAGTAAATTACCCCAACCTGAGGTTTTGTTAATTGCGTTACTCTTTTACGTCACCTGTACTCCTTGGCGGTCTTAAATTAAGTCCGGATTAAATTATTGGTCCAATCAATCCTGCAAGCCTAATGAACTTTCTCTTTTCTGAATTTTGTTTTTAACACAGTGTGATAGTGGCTGTTACTGAAACTAATGGGATTATATATGTGTGTGTGTAACAACATGGTCTTCAAGTCCTTTTTACTTGTCACTCTATATGTTAAACCGGAACTTCTGTTAAGCCCGACTGCTTTGCTCATGTATTATTCCTGAGAATTGGATTACTGGACTGTGGACGCATCGTATAGGATGTAAGCGGATTACATCTAACATTGCACAACTCATTGCGAGAGGAATACAAATCCAAGTCCTTGATTTAAATACAAAGCACATTGATTCTATACTTAAGCCCCTCTCGTCAATGATTGAGTGTATATGGTTTTAAAATGGCGTGAAGATTCGGATTGAAGTAAACAAAACGTGACAGAATTCTCCAGTAAAAAAAACGCCAAGAGGGGATGAAGCCAAGAGCTCCATTCTGTCTCAGCCGAAATAATGGAAACAAATGCAGATCAAAGAATGATTATAAAATTCAACCCGACTCTTCCTGTCACCTCTCAATACATACGGAAGCGGTCTGGAATTCTGGGAGAAATGGAAAAGCGGAAATCCAATTTAATCCAAACACAAAGTCCCAAATTTGAAATCAGTCATCTTAATCTCAGCGGGCTGAGCCCACACACATAGACAACATTACTATGTACAGGATTGGACCTCATTCTAATTGAATTTGGCATGGCCCTGTACCTTAACCAAACCACTATCAGCAGTTCCACAATGAACTGCTCAACATATGACCCTGGGATGAGAAAAGGCTAGGTGGAATGGTAGATGAGTATCTGCCAAATCCAGACGGATTTTGAGATCAGGGAACCAACCGCATCTGATTTTATTAGCCCTTTACAGTCTGCCTTTTAATCCTCTGTCTTCTCATCTTATATTCCCGTCTTCAAAGTTCAGCAGTCTCTTGTAGAGGCCCACGTATCCCGTTTGTATTTCCTCTTGGTACCATTTCGTAGTACAATGTGGAATAAGAACAAGAACAAGATTCCTATTCATCACAACATGGCATTGATGGCATAATCCCATGTGCGTTTTATCCTTTCATTCAACGTTCTTCCTCCATCTCTCCAGTCAAAGTCAAAGACTGTGGGGAAGGCAAAGGTCTTTGATCTTCGATGATGAGATATAATTCCCTATTCACTCTCCTCTGTCATCTTATGCCATTTTCTATCTCATTATCTTTACCGTCGAGTTGGAAACTCAAATTTGCTATCGGCTCTACTGTCGATCAGGCCAAGAAGGAATGCGTATTACCCTTCGTGTGTAGGGAACATGGAGCATTAGCCAATATATGAGATAAATTGGAACTTGGAATTTTGATAGTTAGCTATAATAGGCAAAAAATACGACGGATTACCACTCGATCCATCTTCTTGGAAAGTCGACATGCCTTTAAACATGTCTACATGCTTACACAAGCCGGCATCGTGTCTTTTAAGATAATACTAGAGGAAATGAAAAGTAGTGAAGCCAGCGAGGCTTGGAATATTGGATTTCGTATTCGAGAACCGGACTGCTTTTAAGTCCATCTCCGTTAAGTAATACCGTTCCAGTATACAAGTATTTCCAATTCATTTAATGAACCAATTCAGAATAATGGAATCTATTATTCCATGGATTAGCATAATGGAACATGTAAGGATAGAACTAAAAGCATTGGGGGTGGAGCCAGGACTTAGCGCGGCCTAAGTGTTACAAAGTACGTAAGCGTTTCATGTATTCGTATAAAAAATATAAATGGACATATTTACGGAGGTAGGATGTTCTGAATCCAAAACACAAAAAAACTTCTCCGACAAGGATTATAACAAGTGTATGAGACTAAAGCAGAGTCATTTGTCTTCCTTGCCAATACACAAGTCAGCAGAACAACCACTTTCTAAAGGAATGCCTAATTGTCAGGGTATTTTGGCAAAACCGCAAAAAGAACCCTTCGCTTGTTATACTAAACCCATACTACTATACGAGCATTATTGGATCCAACTTCCTACAACAACAGGAAACTCCCGAGAAACTGAGACTGGTTTACACAACACAAACAGAGAAGTCACACTTAATTCCATTAATGCAGCTTTCAACATTCAACAACTGCCGTCACTGATTGCAAGCAAGTATAGATTCTGTTCCTACTTATCCATGAGGTAGGTACGTCCATGAATAACACCTTACTAAAGATTAAAAGCCGCTTGTTTGTTGACACCGAATTCCTCTTCTTCTCGGGATCCATTCGATTTCCTACAGACCGATGGTCCTGGACATGGAGGGATTATGCAAGTTGATCTTCAGGAGGGTTAATGTCCATTAAGGTTTGTCCATTTAAATATCTTTATAGGGAGCAGCCCTAACCTCATACCAGTTGCCAAAATGTAAATCCTGTTTTTCAATCTTTGGTTCGTAATCAGTGTGTTTGTGGATTTACGTAGTTTATGGACACTACGTCATGGATATTTGCTGCAAGAAGGATAGCACTTTACGTACCAGAGCCGGCACGGCACCCATGAGGGACGGGAATAAGTAAATCTGTGGATTTTTTGCAAATCACAAGCCGTACAAACACATTTACAGGATTGCCTCCTCTAATTGCCTATGGAATGGATATAAATCCCTAGTGATTTATCAGCTTTTCAATACACACGTCCAACGTCATTAATCCTTTTTCTGAAAACAAACCGCTTCAGATTTCCTTCGTTCCGTTTCCTTCAACGCCGAGCTTAACTATCTATCAGCCAGTACTAAACTACATTATAACAGGAACAGCTAAACTACTACATCTGTTAAACTATAAACTTACATAATGAGGATGATGATGATGATTATGATGATGATGATGATGATGATGAACAACTCCGTCTTCTAAATCCCTTACAGAGTTATACACATCCCAACTCTTTTAACACTGTAAGGTCTCATCTGGACGGAAAATGAGTTTGAGGAAGGTTTTAAAAAAATGTCTGCAAACTTTTTGTGTCTAACTTTCGGATCGACAGAGAAATAAATCTTAATATACATACATACCATCTTATGGTTTTGATAATGAAGAAGCGTCGGAACTTCTTTAATGACACACTTTACCAAAATTACCTTCGTGACACATGGGGCACGAACGTCATTTTTTGATTGCTTATGCATACATGATCCGTGAATGGCGGTATAGATACAGACTACTACAGATCATGAAAAGAGACACTGCGGTATAAATCTTCCCCTCTCGGCCGATTTCTTTGAATTTTATTGCACATTAGACATAAAAATAAATCCACTTCTACTTTATACACATGTCCCTCCCTTGCATGTAAGGTATGTGCTTGGTATGAATCCATAACTTGGATATTATACTACGAGGCTCCCATCCTCCTGAGATTAATGTAATATGAATTTATGTGGTATCGACTTTGTTTAAGATCTTATCATGGGGAGGGTCCGTATAGTTTAGCCTGGTCACCATATCACATCACTGCCAGCATATATTATGCAGTACTGAAATGTGGAGCACATGGGGGAAAGGAAAGTCGGGACAAGGTCGACTAGGGATTCTCGTAATCGTAACTCGTCACACGGATATGCAGATCCGTCCTCGTACAAAGTGATACTACACCGACTGACTACGTTTCATAGAAGGATACGAAAAAATCCTGCATCATAAAATAAATCAGGGAACAATTCTGAACATTTCTTGAATTTTTGGAATACGCAAAATTCCAAAACGGATTGTATTATGTTCTGCTTGCCTTCCTCCTTCTAAAATGAAAGAGGGAAGATTTATAGCTTGAAATAACCAAATGGCACAAATCCAGAATAAAAGATGCCAGGGAGTCATTTTTACTCTGAAGGAGAAATGAACAAAGTTTCCGATTTTCTGTATGTATTCGTATTTGTATATAGGCTGGTGGCCCTTTTCTGAATTCCGGTCCTATGCATCCGTCTGTCGTAGTCTATGAAGGTCATCCGTGCCTGAAACTGGATAAAGGTTTCCGCACTGAAATTGGTGACTGATTTGGTCTGTAAAATATGTTTGACACTCATACCCCCGGAAACTACTTCCTGAACGACGGTAGTTATCACAGAAATGAAAAAAATCGTCATGACGTCCTCGTGAACTAGTTCTTGTAGACGTACAGATTTAAGGCCACGACATAGATGGCCTTTCACATAGTATTAGAGGGATAGACGGGAGGAGGTGCGCATTCAATTACATCTTTAACATGTTGGAAATAGAGAAGCCGAGAGCGGGCAGATCCATTTCTGCCAATACTTCCCTTTATGAGTATGAATGGAATCGCTGTACTTCTCCTGAAGGTTTCTGAACTAAAGATCTAATTTCAGGATTCTATTTTATTTCAGGTATAACCATTTTATCCTTCACACTTCCCATTCCAGCTTTGCCTCATCTCTCGCCGCCCAATAATGAAGGTGGAGGTGGAGTGGATTAAAGTCGTTGAGCAAAGAGGTGGCTCAAACCTGTGATTCAATTCAGCCAGATGAGATTTCCCTCATTGTTTATTACAACAAATCTCTAACTATTTGACACTCTACAAATACTACACAATTCTTATATATCGTCTGTCGCCAATCTCCATCCGAAGGGAATAATGATAATATATACATAAACATACATGTACTGAAATTGAATTCTGCATCCGACCAACTCAAACTTACTAAGTTCACCAAGCCGTACCAGCCTCTAGGACCACTACCACCACCATAGAAGCAATTACCAAAACAAGCTCGTCTTTGGTCTGAAGAACTTTGCATCACAAAACCAAGTAGTAAACCCTTATTAAATGCTTTGCCAGTAGTTCAGTTGTTTCTGGTTTGTCAGGAGCAGATGGATTCATTAAGTGTAGAGGAAGGACGCTATTCATGTTGTGTACATGTACTTGGCACTCGTGACAGGTGATATATGTCCATACTTACGATTACAAACTTCCTACTTGTTGTTAGCAAATCCTTCTTAATTTACATATAAACAACTGGGAAAAATGTGCATAGTATAAATGTTATTATCATTACATATTGTCATTATTCTCATCATTATTATTATCGCCTTCTTCATCATCATAAAACATCAAGGAAAGTCAACATTCGTATAATATCATAATACGCTTCTAGGATATTTATTATGATGGACGGAGCGGCTCCGGAGCCGGTAACTCTACACGAGTATAGGCTTCGGGTTTTTTGTGCAAAAATATGCGTAAGTAAAAAATTTGCATTTTTATTAAAATCTAGAAACTGGAAGCTCAAGAGTTTTCTTCCTTTGTCGTTGCTCGGATATGATTTTAGATGTTTTTTAAAAATGTTTTGGATGTCGATCTTCTATGTTCTTAGACTTTTAATGAGAAAATCATACGTTAATATACACAAAAAATAAATTAATGTTTCTTCCACTTATCAGAGACCGGAAAATACGAGGCTATATGTGAATATGTAAATCAACACTCTGCTTCCGAATATAAATTCTGTAATGATTTCCTCGACTTCTTTGGCCGACGTAAGATGTTGTCTCTGTTTTTATATTGGCAAACATAAAGATAAGCTATCGGAACCATAACTCTTGCAGAAACGCTATAGATGCATCAGAATCTAAATACCTAGAAGTCATTACAATACAACAACATAAGCCGATATTTCAATTATTACATGTTTTCTTTTTGATCAAAATTCCAATCGGCCTCCAAAATCCGGAGAATGTAGTCGAAAAACATTTCAACCAAACTCAATCAGTTCAATGTTGTGCAAGTTGTACCAATCAATAGAGTCTATAAACGTATGGGAAATAAGGAAACTGCTTCCAATTATTACTAACAGCCCTAACAAAAACGAGGTCGGAGTTCAGGCCGATAATATAAATGATGGTGATGATGATGGTGGTGGTTCATTCGCTAGATCGTATGGATAAGGGGCCTTGTGGCCTGTTAGATCCGTACCATATAGGCAGTTAGTCCTTTAGTATGAATGTTTTATGAGGATTCTTTGAAGACTTGAGTGTTGAGCTGAATTGACCAAGGAGACATTAAAGTCGAAAAGGGGGATTAAGATAAATCATACTTAAGTATTTTAATTGCATAATGCCCTTGTGTTAATTGCATAATGCCAGCTTGTACCTTGTTCCCCTCGTCACATACCTCCACCTCCGAACTACCTCCAGCCGGAGTTACGTTTAAGCCATTTGCCATAAAGCAGATTCTAGATTCTATATTAATTGTCCTCTCCGCGATTCATCGTTGATTGTGGCTGGTGGGTGGGCCCTGGATCCCGTACCTTTCAGCACTTCTAAGCATCTAGCCGTCGTAACCATTCCAGCGTTCCAGCAGCACACATTCATAATCCATACACACAGTCTCTGGAGTCTGGACAATAAATCAACATGCAATCTTCTCATTCAAAATCCAGATTACTCTCTGGATAATAAATTAGTCGTTCTTTAGAGAATGAGGGATTATTTTGCATAAATTCTACATTCACTTTCCCCCAAAATTTCTCAGTCTCCACTCAACCCTTTTACTCCATTTCCATTTCTGGCAAACAGAAGCCTCCGGATGGACCTAGTTCTACTTCCTGACTTTACACTTTCTGCGGAACAAAAGCTTAGGACTTAGGATTATAATTCTACTTGTAGTGTTTCCTATCTTTGATATATAATAATTCCCTTTGTTTGACGCCAAGTCTTACAAAACTTATTCCCACGGCACGTGGTCCTTTACAGCTATTAGCCGAAATTTATCGAAAAACTTTCCTGTACTTCCTACTCATAATGGTATAATTAACCTGGGAACAAAAACCAAAAGGCTGGTTAGCCATTACCCCAAAAAAACTGATAAATAAAAGTGGTCCATTTATCATCCTTTCCATTTAAAAAATCATATCTACTCCCAGTTAGAAAACGCTGATAAATAAGTATAAAATATATAGGTCTGCCCTCCTCGTTAAAAACATCAGCCCATCTGCATCCAGAAATCCAGACTTCTCAAAGAAAGCAGTGGTGGTGGATTGGATTTCTAGATTCGAGATGCTAGATTTGGCATATTTAGCCCACATTGAGGAAACGGATTGCCCGAAGCGTCTTGAAACCCGAAAACGGAATAGTTTCCAGCATTCCCCAGCATTATGCATTCTTCGCTTTTTCTTTCAAAGTTTAGATGTGACATTAGATGTTGAGACAAGCTCAACCAAACCACGAAGGAATGGGAGTATGAACCATGCCCAGACAAAACACGGTAGCCAGAGCCACACCCACCACCTCCACACCTTCAGCCGTTATATTCTATGCAGGCCGTGATACCCGGGGATTCTTCAGGATTCTATTTATCCTAAAAAAGACCCTGAGGGAGTTCTGCTCATCTTTTCCCTTCACTACTAACAAGACTCAAGGCTTCTTATTTTATGGAGGCTCCACTTCATATTAAAATTAAATCCAATGTCTTAATACATTTTTAGATGGAGAAAACACACTTCTTTTTACTATGCAAATATTTTGGCAAAACTGCTGCCTAAATATTTGGTAAAGTTGAGACTCTCTTCTCTTGGCTTAATACAGTTTGCATAAAATTGCATATTATAGGTTCATGGTCCATGTTGACTCTGGACACATAGAGTTTTTTAAGGCTTTGTATTATTCAAACATTACTTAATACCTAGTTTGGATTTAATATGTATAGTTAAGCTGGCAGAGATTGACTGGATCCTGCAGAGATTTTTGCACAACCGTTCCTTTACATACACTTGAGAAATTTGACCTTTGATCCCTATCGTATCATGGTATGACACGAGTTAAAGCTTAAAAGGTTCTGCATGTGTGGACATTAGGCAGTCGGTATGATATTTAGTTACTTGAAATGTATTTGTGTACATGATTTCCTGGTCTTTTTTTACGAATGGATTTAATTCTGAATAGTTTATCTCGAATTTTCTCTGATATGGTAGTTGATAACCTAAATAAGCTATATAGCAGTTAATATTACAAGTTGTGTCTGGTTACTGGGTCTCATCCTTATGTGCATAAGTAACGAAGCATAACAACTTGTGGGTTAAAAAACACCAAGAATCTGCTCATTGTCACTTTCAGCCTTTACATATTTATGAGATCCAAACTGAATAGATGGACGACTTCTGTTTTGTGTTAAAATTCATTTTTTAACCAAGTCCTTGAACCGTAAAACTGTCTCAATTACTTATTACCCAAGGATGGAAAGCATTTAACATTTATTTTCAGGAAACTAATACGAATTCAACTATTGAACTTAGAAGTTCTCATATGAATAAGCATCAATCTATTCAAAAGTCCATTTTAAATTTCCGACTGCTTAATTTCCAGATTCCGCTCGGGTTTCTGACGCACCAAAGAGTAAATTGAGATGGTCAGAAATTAATATCGACCAAACTGCAGTAAACCACATTGACCACCTCAATTTGTAAATTCACAATACTACGAATATGTTCAGTCTGTTCTCCGTTCTACAATTATCCTCAACTATCTGCAACAACTACCTAAATTATGACATGCCTTGTCAAATATGATCGAGTTCTCTAGGATTTAATTTCCGTTTAATTCCGCCCACTCTTCTAAAATCTTCGACTGTTGTTATAACATGACGCAGAAGAGGACACGAAGCAAACCCTAGTATTACCTTTGCTACCAAGTACATACTCATTTTTGAACCGGCTCTACCTTTATTAAGTCAGAAATATTATTTAAACAAAAGGAAATGTCATATTTCATGCTCCAACCTGCTCACAAATTGACTTGATGATTTCATAGTAATTTCACTTGATAAATGTTATGGATGATCAACAATCCCAAGACAGGGTACGGAGGGGAAGTAATGACAGACAACTGCTGCCAACAAATTAATGATGTGATATGTCTCTTCGAGTTAACGTTATTTATTTTAATTATAGCCAGACAGCTTAAACGAATCTGTGGCGAGATTTCAAACTACAATCAAAAGATCTGATGGCCAAGGAAATTGGTACCGCTTGACAAAAGTGCTGATGCCGACTGTTCATATTCGTCTCAGTTCATCTAAATCTACAAAAGCTTAAACCAGCTTTACACGCCTCATGTATATGTAACACTGCTGTCACTGCCACTTATTGTAGACAAATCACACCGCAGACTCAACTACAAGGAACAACTGCCAATTAGGAAACTCTCGAGTTTCTAATTCTTCTCCGAATCCGTCCCACCTCAATTGTGTATGTAATACAACTCACCAAAAATTAATGAACCTACTTCTGGAAATTAGGCAAGGAATCAACCTCCGTTGTTCCACGGCGACAAATACCTTTTACAACTCAAGGCATGCGGACTATTATTAAAAGTACCCTTTACCCTTTTCAGTAGTTTGTATTTCGAAGAAGCTGGAATTTCCTATCAGACAAGGAACTATATAAACTTGTAACTACATGAAACTACACGAAATGACAAGAGGCATAGTATATGAGCAGCTAAGCATCCTATTCTCGTATCTATGAGTTTTGTTTGAAGTTGACATTCTATAGTTTCTGGATCTGGAAGGGCAGAGTATATAAAGGGTAGCCCTCTAATTGAGAAAATGAACAAGGGGTGAAATACTAAGCTAATTAATAGTCTTCATCTCATCATCAGCCACCAGAACCACGAGCCAATCCAATACCAATGGGATTTACACTGAGGCTCACTTTTCCCTGTAATTTCTACAGAGAAGGTACAATCTAGGCCAATTGCTTCCTCAAACAGACCTCTTCATTCTGTAATGCAGACCTCTTCATTCTGTAATGAAGTTGTCGGCAGCCATACCACTGCTGAGTTTTGAGTGTTGAGCTTGGATGTGGACTTAATATTTCGACACCGTTGACCCTAATTGAAAACCAGGACGAATCTAGCCGTAATTAAAGTTTGGGGAAATAGGTACTTAGAAAAATAAACTTGCCAACAACAAGCGTGGTCATATCCGCCATGGCAAGGTTGAAGAGATAGTAGTTCGTGGCAGTGTGCATGTACTGATTCGTAATGATGACAACACAGGTGGTCACGTTTCCAAAGATCCCCGTCAATAGGATGAGGACGTAGATTATTGTCATTGGAATTAGGGACTCGTAGGGCAAGTTTTTGGGGCCAAGGTATTGGGCAAGGTATTCGTCCATATTGAAGTCCGCTACAGACGTCCCGTTCGAATACGGTAACTCTGTCCCGTTGGTCCATATCGACATGTCCCCTTCGGTCACCGAATATACGTCCTCCATTCTTACAGTTTTTTAAAACGACTAAATATGACTACACTCCATTCATTTAGTTCTACTTCACAATCCATTCACGTCACATTTTGCTATCATTCCCAAAAGTCAAACTTACGAATCACACAATCTTAAAATGTAACACCGAATTTCCTACTTATATCCGAAGCAGAAGGGTTGTACTTTTACGTATTGTCTCCTTATGCATTTCCAATTTGGTTAACCAGTGTTTATTGCTGAGAGGTCAAAATGGTCAGGAGTTCCTGAAATCCTGCCACCACGGGGCTACGTTGACAAATTGAGGACATGTCTGACCTTTACATTATTTTGTTTCACACAATAAGGTCAAAGGTCTTTCAGGGCGGGTTTGAAATGTCAGCATGGGCAATTAAATCCATACTGTTTACACCGTTTATTAGATTGAAGAAGAAACTGGTGAGAAATTGTAAAACAAACTTTGCACTCAAAATTCCGTATACGAGTCCAATTGTGTATTACCGTAGGCATGTAAGATGCTAAAAGCATGCGAACACTTTTACTCTTCCAGCTCAATGAAACTTGAATTCAATCAAGCTAATTCAATTTAATCCAGCCCATCGTTTTTAAGACTTGACCATGACCACTAACTAACTAACTCGATCCCTATACAACCTTTATACTGCCACACTGGAGAATTCTATAGGGTTTTATGACAGACTGGTTGACTGGTAAAGACTGACTGACACAAAGAGCTTCTGATCAGATCTTCTTCCTCTTATGCCTTAGATTAAAACTTTAAATGGAAGTATTGGGAAATTGAGTGCCGTCTCAATGGATTTGACCTTCAGGGAAGTTGGAATGAAAGACGGCCAAGAAAGTTGAAACCTTCAATTCAATTCCATAAATTGATGTATTATTCTGGAGTACTGAATAACAGTCCAAAAGGAGTTTAGAAGTGCCGTCCACTTGGACACGACCACATTACTGCGTAACAGGAGTTGGATGTTCGTCGATAGCCTTACTTGGCCTTATTATTGACTCCTCTTGTCCGAAACTTGTTAGTAAATAAATAAATAAGAAGTCTTAATAATTTCAAATCAGTCCAAAGGGGGTGAAATGAGAGAGCGAGAGAAATTGGCAAAGTCTTTCCAGTTCCTTTGCAAAATTGCAACTAACTCCTCCACACGTCAAAATGGCTATAGGGTGAGATGGGTTTTTGCAAGGCCTAAACCCAATGCATTGGATTCAGCAATTCAGCACTAGACGGTTGCGCTGGTTATCGTCCCGGCTGGATGGTACGTACACAAAACCACTCCAGTTTCGCCTGTTAGGTGATACAGAAGTAAGTTAGAATGTTATGTTAGTTAGGATAGTTAGGAACTGTTTTTCCAGGCCTACAACTACATACAACTTATGGCTAAGTTAAGGGTAACTTTTTTGGGGAAATTTGCTTAAGCTGCAGAAAAATCTACAGAGTAAAGCCCATAGATTGTATTATCTTTCCTCTCTTTCGTTAAATCTTAAATCCCGGCCCGCATTGTTGAACTTGTTTAGTGACTGCTGAGTCTGATAAATATATATTTACTTGAAGGTGCAGCAGGATATACAGAGGGAGATTAGCTCAAAGTGGAAGAAGAATGGATGGGGAACCATTTTATGAATCCAATTGTGAATGGCCAGGGGATTTCTTTACTTTCTCCGGTGGAGCATATAAGGCCGGAATCCAGCGGTTGGTTGAAAGGCCTCCTAACTTATATTTTCCTTTCGCGTTAAACTGTTTATTCCGGCAGACATTTAAGAGTTTAAGTGTAGCTGATGTTTTTCTTATGAGCTTTTGTACACTTCCTGAAAGGAGAAATCTCAATTTTTAATGCTGGAAAAAGATTTGGATGTTTAGAAGGATTTTATATTTCTATAGCTGATTCAATTATTTCTCCTCGAGTCATTCAGAGCTCAGTCTAAATGTATCCTTAGGATTCGAAACTGTTCCTTTGATCCTAGTATGAGATCCTACTCCTGTTTTTGTTTCTCTTCTCGATCTGGAGGGCTTAAGAGCTGCGAAATTCACACCCTCCCCCCCAAACATAACATAAACATAACTCCAGAAGACGAGAAAGAAGGAATTCCTCAATATTTAATGCACAGAGCATCAATCCCAAATCCCAAATCCATCTTTATATATATGTGTGTATTTTTTTTACAGAGATCTCAAACTCGGCACTAGACATTCGATACGGTACGGACTATGGGTACAAGATGAGGTGTGGGGGGATAAGGGCTTACGGAGAATTTAAAAAACACTTCAGGATGTTGGAAATGTACGATGATGGAACTTACTTCTGGGTTCCCAGATTCAAAGGGGAATTCCAAATTTCAAAGAAAAACTTCTTTTAAGAAACCTATCGTCTACCGGTTGTGCTTTTCATTTCTTCTTGTGTTACATCTGAGTGCTGATGTGGGTTGTTGGCTGATACAGGAATTTCCTATCTGATTCAGCCATTCAACCTATAGACATAATAAAAATGAATATTCTGCAACGTATTTCTACCTGACTATCGTACTGTCTACATGACTTCAATCTTCAATGTCTGCTTATCTAGTCCTCATCTTAAAAATGGGTGTTCAATCTCCCATCATCAGAACTTAACACATCAACACCATACCTAACAAGTCATGAACCGTCACGTGGGTAATTCCATTATACTTACGTCTGTCTATTCAGCAAACAGCAAGAGGAATATCAAGAAGTTTATATATATCTTCCTTGAATTTCCAGCTATAAAATGTGGAATTGAAACTAAACCATCAACTTACTACGATGCAAACCAATTACTTTGCCAATGTTATAGTATGTATGTAAGGCCTTAGTAAGCAGGTTTTAGGCTAGGAATATGAAATGTATGGGATTATCCTAACCAGCCTTCTTTGTCTACACTTGTCCTGCAATAACTTCAAGTTATGGATAACCCGTTCCCTAAGGTCGTATAAAACAAGTTACCTACATGGAGATTTATATTCTGTCCTTTCTGGAATTAAAAAAATTGGAACAGTTTTTATTATCCAACTTTATCTTTACTTTCTTCAAATTCTTACAGATGCTCCACAATTTCAAAGTCGGCCATTTTCCTTATTGGCAATTGCAAGGCATAACCCACGCATTCCTGTAAAAAACGGTATGAGGAAAATTAGGAATTAAGAACTAGAAGCTCATAATTTATCATAAGCTGGACAGACTCAAGCTCAAAAACCCCTTTTTAGGGAAAAGTAAAAAGGCTACGATGACACAATCCACACACAGCTTTGGGCACTGTGCATAATTTCTGTCAAGATTTGGCCAGAAACAACTAAAGAGCCCGGACGACTCTATTTCCTTTTGGGGCTGAGCGTATTTTAATTTTTATTTGTGCTACAAATTCTGGTAGACTGCCCCCAGTATTTTTTTCTTCCATTCCTTTAGAATTAAATGGAGGAGAAATAAAATAAATCAGGCCCAGCCAATCTGCCAGAGTAGATTCCGTTCAGATAGGAAGTAACTCTCCTTCCGCGTGATACCATTAAGCCCTTTCTCACAATAATTAACAACCACAATACCCATCTTCATCTTGTCTCATTCCGTAACATAAGTTACAGTCTTTTTTTGTAAATAACACAATAACCCTTCCTTTCGTGGGATTTCGCAAATGCTGAGACTCCTACTGGAGTAAGTAACTCTAGAAGCCGTAAATGCTGCAAATGGTGTGGGAACTATTTACAGTGCGTATGTCCTATCATGCGTCCATCTCAAGGACAATCCTAGTCAGACTGCTTAATTGAAAGATGTTCTTAGTCACTAGTCATTTGTTTGTGGCTGAGGATGGTGTTGGTCGTGTGGGTGGTGGTAACGTCTCAGCTTCCAAGAAGCTTGCAAGTCTGAAATCTTACCCAAGTCCAAGTCTTGTAGGATTAATGGAATAAGGCGATTCTACATCTTCAATCCAAAAAGAGGTTTTTAGCCACAAAGCTTATAATTATAATGCAGCCAGCCCCTTTCAAGTTCAGTCGTAATCAAAATAATCAGACGGACACAGTAGGCTTGCAGAATTCAGGCAACTGGCGAATCTAGGTATTTGCTTTTCATAGATTTGTTGCTGGAGATACTCAACAAATGAATCAACAGTGAGTCTACTCCTAAACCCATACAAGAGGACTATGGATCTATGATGACACATAGTTTGCTTATTTTTAGGTGTGCCGACAAGCCTACACAATTCTTACATGAAAATGTGCAATTTCCCCCCAAAGCGAACAAACAGTCTCATCTTTGCATTATAATAAATTACTGTAATCAATCCTAAGCTGTAGAGCTGCAATTCTGCTTACCTCCCTTAAAAGGGTATGAGGATTGTTTACGTGCCGGTGTGTGTGGAGGAGAGGCCGAACAGGCAAAAATAGTTTAAGGTCGACAGTAACCACAGGGCACGCGTTCCTTTTATGTTTATATTTAGTCATGTCTTTTAAGGGTGGAGGGAATACAGATGAGGTATTTTTTACACGGTCAATGTAAATCTTCCGTAATTAATATTCAGATACAAGGGCTTGGAGGCAAATGGGCTAAAAATGTAGATAAATCTTTTGTGTACAAAAAAAATCGGGAAATTCATAAAGCATCTAGAAACAACCGAACTTACAATCTATATGGTAATTCTTAATTAAACTAGCCTATTATCTAAATACAAAGTCTTAAGGAGCTCAAATGTTCATGTAGACACTGTAGGTCTTGTATCTATGTCGTGAACCAGCAGGACTACGATTTCCTGTAGTCATGGACTAATAAGAAATCGTTTTACCTAATCCTGAACTAAGAAATGATATTTTTTCGTTCTTTAAATCCTAAAAGATGTTTATTATTAAAAGAGAATACTAACTGTAAGTCTTATTTAACTAAATCAAATACAGTAACATAAGATTTTAAACGCTGTTAAATTCGAGGATTTATTTTAAGCCGAAATAGAATTACGTCTGATTATATTATTGACAGTAAAGGATTCAATAAATTGGCGAATCTTTGCATGTATACAATCATCATCTGTGGGATTAAAAACAATCTGTCTTAATTAAAATAAAACAATCTGCTTTAGCTATGAATGGATTCATGAATGACAATTTTCCAGTCCTGGTCCTCGTCATGGTTCACGACATATAATGAACCAAATAGTCAAGCCATGTTAATCGTTTCAACTCATCCTTCAATTTCATTCCTTTTCCAATTTAATGACACGCTTAGCTAATGCTTTACGACCTCAAGCTATAGATGTGCAACAGTCAGAGTATTCAAAAAATGTAGGCTCAAAGTTATAGTTTGAAAGACTTCTAAAATTATCTTAGCCGTTAAAAACGTAACGACTCACTCAGTTTCAGGTCGCTTTAGACTACATGTCATCCATAGCTGAATATCATAAATATGCACACAAGCCCACATTCCTTTTAACCCAAACTGCAAGCAGAATAAACTTGCAATTCCTCCATTCTTTTATAGCAAATCACGGAGGAAGCCGTAGGAAAGTCGTAATTGGCCTCCGGAAATTTTATGATCGAAGGTATGTGTATTTTAAATGATTAGTAATTTATATTCCAAAGTACTGAATTGCCCAACATGTCAAAACTCATCCAGAGACGATCTGAAGCAGAACTTCAAACTTCCAATTAAAGAGATTGAGGCTGTAGTGTTTAACGAAATTGGTACAAATTGTTCATGCAGTTAGAGGATATCCATCAGTAATTAAAGTTACCCTTGAGGAATCTTTGTGGAAATTAATTACCCTCCAAGGTCAGTATTTCTAACTGCAGATGTACCGCATTACAAAAGTAATCCATATGTGTGCAGGGAGTCTGTAGGTATTTACTTGGACTGTTATGTATGCACTCTGTGTACATTATATGTGTACACATGTACGGCGCACAGTCCTCGATATTCCTTTAATTCCTGGATTAATTTAAATTAGGTGTGGTGGGTTTTTATTGCCTAGTTTCATTGTGTGGATTTCCATGTGTACATCTGTTCTAACGTAATAATATTCCCCTCTGGTCGACTAATTGCCCTCTTTGTGTTTCTCTACGGCCGTGTTTCGTATTTCTCCAACCTAGTTCTCCATAGTTTTCAATCGCTAATGGGACTCGTGCCTGTACATATGTCGTAATATGCGGACCAGAGACACATCAGTGCATTAGAATCATTCCCATAAGAGAACGACCCCGAGATCAAGATATTACTGGAAAGACAATTTAGCAAAACAAATATCAAGTCAGATGAAGACGATTATCAATCTTTTCTTGGATTATCTTTGACGTATTCGATCGCCGTTCTGAGAAGCTAAACGAATTGTGGTTGATGACATAAACCTAAGAGTTTCCAATATCAGTAAATAATAGTTGCCTTATGTCACCTTATTTTCTGCATAAAATAATTGCGGACTTAAAATTAGGAATGTATGGGTGTAAAAAGTTTCCTGATGCACCAGTATAGAAGGAAATCTTCTTGAATGCCGGGTGTAAGGATGATTCGTATTCATCTCCCTACACTCGCCGTCATCCGTACACTACGACACAACAAGGTGGAGATGGACGGAGGTATGAGAGTAACATAATAATCCTCCATGTAGATTTGTAGATTGGATTAAACAAATAGAGGTGGCTGGTGGTGGTCGGTGAATTCGGGGGTGAACGTTAATAATAATAATGATAATGACATGGACGTGACGAAGGGAATTGAGACTTGAGGTAAATCCTGTAATTAATTGCAAACTCAAAATCCCTCTTCGTTCTCTGTGGCTGTGGACCTCCGAAATACAAAGACAGCTGGAGACATTTTCTCAATTAAGATTTCATTCAGATTAACAATAGTTGATGAATTACTTGGCCTAAAGTCTGGATCCAATGAAATTATTATTACTGCGGAATACATCCGGCTTCAGGCCTTTATGTTTCATTTCAGAAGATAAGACGTTTTAAAGCTAATCAAGAGAGATATGAGAGGTGGCCGTTTCTCAGGAATCCTAGATGTTCTAATTGGAGTTTCCAGAAGAGGATTTCGCAATTCTTGTTGGCTGTTAAGACTTTTAAGACCAATTTGGAATTAGAAAAGGACGGAAGCTTTTCCCGGCTTAAGATTAGACATTCTACGTATATTCTGGAGAACAAGATTCTCAGGATGAAGGAAGACCAAACACTTAATCTTTAATTCCAAAGCTATAGGCTATTGCAAATAATATAGCATTCGGAATAAATCATCAGCCAAGTATAATTATATTAAACAGTCCACCAACGTCAACTATACCTCCCAGCAAGGTTACTTATGGAGTCTAATAAACTTCATTAATAATGTAAATATTTAAATTGGACCATGAATGCGCTGCTAGTTATTCTACTCTCAGAATTAACAAGGTCAATTTAATGTCAAGCCTAAGAAAAAGGCTTTGAAGCTAAAAAAAAAAAATTCGAACTTCGGCCAGCTCAAGCTGCAGCCAAGAGCTCAAATGTCTGGTTCATTTTCCCAGCTATTCCTAAGATCATATCTCGAACCTCCTGAAGTGCAACCTTAAGTCCCTCAGATTTGTTTATGTCAGATCCATCCCATGCTCGGCCATAATGGACGTGAAAAGCAGTTTTTTACGAAGAAGCAAAGTTGACATTTCAAAGGGAGATGAATGGATTCCAAATTGGGCTCTCTGAAGTGTATGCCATGGACATTTGAACAGTCGAACATTTGAGGAGATGTAAGGCGAGGCGCTGGAGGAGAAAGAAGAAGAAAGTTTAACAAATTACTTTTCCACCTAAAAAAAGAACAACTTCCAGCCACAAGAACCGACGAGGGTATCCAATTTGACACTCATATTTTAAACCCGGATTTCCTCAACTGCGAAATTAAACTTAACCCTTTGATGCTCCTCTCCGTCTCTGCACTCGCCCAGCCAAGGCTCAAGGGATATTGTCTTATTCTACCCTTCATAAACATACCCCATACTGTCTTACCTACGACGGACGACAGTCTGTCCAATTAGAGGTAAAAGAATTACAGCCCGGTTGGAATTTTTTAGATAAAAATCCACCGGATGTATTGAGTTTTGAAAGAATTGAGTTTTAACTCTTTGAGCAAGTCTCTCCCTCCGAGATGGAAAAGACTGTCCGGATGGATTGAACTTTTACATAAAGTATTCCGCTCCATAAGGCATAATAGCCTGTCAAGATTATACAATAATGCGTTTGGGCTCGTTGAACTATTGACAGTTGTGAGTTTCTGATTGGAAACGATAAGCTTCTCCGTGGGTGCATAACAGGGACTTCAGGAAATCAAAACATAAGGAAAGCATGGGGTATTGGCTGGATGGAACAAGGTGAAATTTTGTGAATTAAACGAATCCAAGCAAAGTTTAGGTTTTAGGCTTATTTTCCGCTGGCCTTGTTTCTTTAAAAGGCAGGGATGACTTGAGAGTTGGATTTGGACTTGGAATGCTATGGAATCTGAATGTACTTGAGGAAGTGAAAGTGCAGTCCATATTAAGGAAAGCTGGAAGAGAAAGAGGGCAAAGTCAGAGCAGAAAGTCACACACCATTTGAACTAAACTCCTTTGGTTCTTCCGTTGCGTTCGTCGGTTTCTGTGTTCTGCCATGGTTCATGCTATGATTCTAAGAATCCTTCAAGCTTGTTTTGTAACGTTGTATTCCACATATTTCATCGTGCGAATCTTTAAATCTTACTGCAACGGACTTTCTGACTGCCCGGTCGTGCTCTAAGTAAGGAAACACGTAAATGTCTTACTCCAAAAAAGGGTAGAAGGGAACTGACTTTTTTTGCAAAAAATAATTAGAAATTATATGGCGGCAGAGGAAGGAATTTCCCTTACAAGTCACCTATTTTACTTCTTATTACGTACTAGAAAGTGCTGGCATCACAAGACCTTATTCGCCTTGGGTCTGTTCGTAAACCACATGTGGAGCAAAGCCACTTCCACTTTCTCTTCGCTATTTTTTCAACAGCTCAACGTCAAGGGGCTTGATTGAAGGGAAGCATAGTGGTCAAAATTTGCAGATTTCCTTCACCCCGTGCTGTATGAAAGGCCCTTCAGTAGCTTTACAGTTCACAGTTGTTTACGACCACAAACAACCCCGATCTCCAACTCTATAACTCTTGTACACCCTTCACTACTGAATATAGGCGTATCTACAAAGGACAGGAGGTCCAGGGCACTACCATTGACTCCAGTTAAGTATCCATCACAAGTGTCAACTAAATGTAGCAAGACGGGAGGGAGTGGCTTGAACAGAGCCTTGTAAAGTTACAATGATAGTTTCAAGTTACCAGAGAATTCCTTTCACCTACGTCAATTCTAGTCCGAGACCTTTCGCTTACGATAAGACCGGGTCGACTGGGTGTTATATTGATAGTGGTGTTGGAAATAATGATGGTATGACGCGACGGCGTCTATAACTGCAAGCATCATCATTTAGTTCATATCCTAAATTTCCACAGAAAGCGTACGGTGATATGGTAATTTATGAAAAGAACCATCCGATATACATATACAGATTTATAGCATCCAGTTCAGAAAACTTCCAAACAAATCTCTGGAGATGTTCCATCTTCGTAAAACGGATAAATTGAAGCTCTGCCCTTCAACTCTTGCACGTTTCCAGCTACCTGGACGGTGACCTTTTCAAAAATGTATGCCTTCTAGATTCTATAATAATGTACAGACGGTAGGGCTCTGAGGGAACGGGGTAATATATTGGGAAACTGCAAAGGGTATTGAGGAGGGTATCATTTTCAAAGTGTTACATAAATTTAAAAGGCTATACCGCTTCAGTTACTGAGGAATTTGTTAACCATCCGGAATAGGTAAGTCTACACTGGCCTACCTTACCTTTTCTAGTCTTTTTGGACGTCAGTCCTTTAATATGATTGAGTATTCAGAATTGAGTTATTGAGTGCACAGGGACATTTGATCGGAAGGAATGAGCTACGACGCTGTTGGTTGGCTCCATTCTCTGTAATGATTGCAAATACTGCATTGCATTTATACACACTCGGGCTTGATAAAAGTTTTCATAATTTAGAACTTCCCTGAAACGAAATGAAGCTTTCCACTAAGATTTCCCAAAGAAGACACATCCTACTTAGCATGTCCTCCTCTGCTTTTCCATTTCAATTCATAATAACCTCATACATATTACAGCATCTCAACCTTCAAACGAGTCGGGCAGTAATAGTAACACACATAAATAGAAGTCACAAGCAGCCATATATTCTTCAAATCTTCTAATCATTCAAAGTAAACAAACAACATACTGAAAAACACATACGGATACAGAAATATAGAAAGACATGGTCTCAAAAGAAGCATTTGACTGTTTTTACTCCCGAGTTTCCGAATTTAGAAAGAAGAAAGGGGCCAGCAGAGAGGAGCGTGTACACACTCATCTAAATTGAGCCAACTCTGAGAAGAGACAAAAGGTTCAGTGGCTATAAATAAGGCTGAATGAAACTCATTCCAAAAAGTACCATCATCGGTCCGAAAAATATTAAAATATCACGCAGTATTCTGCTGCCCGAGTGTTCCGTGCCAAATAAATAAATCCCGACTTCAGGAATAACTTCTGTAATTCTGTACGCTTGTCCAACTTGTATTTGGTACTGGAGACTCTGCCAGTGATCCCTTTGAGTACGAGGCCCTAGAAAATATTTTCCTCGTATCTATAAATCTATAAATGGATCTTATGTATCCATGTAGCGAAATAATGATAATCTATAATCATCCTCTGAAAGATTAATTAGGCTGAGCCTACGTATCACTCTTGAGATCACGGCCCACTAGAAATTAATACGCCACTTGGCCATACAGAATCATCACAAAGATCTTGAATCTTAAGAAGGTTTTGACTTCTGTTACGACGTCTACCTATTGGAATGCCTGAAGCCTTAGGAAATATCTGTGTTGGCTTTCTCTCATTTCTAAGATACCCATGCTAGTTAAATCTTCTTACCTACTAGACTTAGGAAGGGAAGGCCGGAGATCATTGTATACGTCTCCATAGGCTCACGTAGATTGGAGATGGTCTGAAGAGGTGGAGAGGAAATAAGGATCGGGTAGCCTGGAAACGGGTAATTTCCTAATTCAAGTCAGATGTGAAAGGAACAACGTCTAATTTATGAATTGCCCCTGATGATTCTTCCGAGACTTTCCTCGTGAGCTGAATTCATAAACCAGCCGTCTCTAACTGGAAGCACAAGTTCACAATACTGAACTATCACCGACTTATTAGACTTAACTTAGAGGAGGCGATCTAGGTATACATCTGGCTGTATACAAATAACAATTCCCAAGTACCTACTCTTGTATACTCATCGACATTTCAAAACTATTCCGGGTCCTAGAAACTTGTCAGTTCGCAGAGCTCCCTGTCATGAATGAATGAGGCCCCGGACGTCTTGTGGAAGTTGGAAACTAAAGCTGCCTTAAGGTGGAATGAATGAATCCTCCCCGTTTAAGGTACCATTAGAGTTGAGTCCCTGTACTATAAAGTACCACAGTTCGGAACAAAGTACCCGCAGTTCTGTCCTCCTGGTTTTGTAATTTCGAATCAACTTCCAGATCCCCCACAATCAGTCACTGGGAAGATAGTGTCCTGATTCGTCGGGAACAATTCCTCCCTGACTGACTGCATGTGGTGACTAAAATAATAAAATTCGCTAAAGCTTCACGTCAAACGATCCCAGGCCGCAGGGGTAGGCCAGGGTCATTAGTCTTTAAAATGTCTACAAGGTCTAAACGACATTTATCTTCCTTCTCTCGATGCTTCAAACCTGATTCGAGAACGCATTAACCTTCCTATCAGATCAAGCATTCAATATTGCAAATCGAAGGTCTAACGTTAAAGGTCACCCACCTTAAATGTCTGTTCAAGTTATTTAAGATGTAGACTTTAGAGCAGAAGGTGGGGGTTAAATTTGTAATTTATGACTAGGAATGTCGGACAACTTTCTCCAATTCCTTCTTCCCCAATCTCCCATTTCACATTTTATTGTTAGTCCTATAGGCTCCAGCCTCTTTTGAGCCTAGACTTTATAATAGGTTCTGTATACTAAAGTGCAGTTAGTTTTAAAGTTAAGGTACATAGTAGTAAGGGACACACTACTTCATAAATTTAAAAGTAATTGAATGCATAATATATAATTTGCACAGCTCATTAAGCAGTTCATTACAAGTAATCTACTTACTCAACCCTGGAGCGACAATGGAATCATGGAGAGAGATTCTCTCCGACATTTCAAAGAGAAATACTTTCTAACTTTTTATGTAGTTTTTTAGGAGGAAATTGCTGATAATAATCCTATTATTTGGAACTTTATGCATAATGTACCCAGTAGAAAGAGACTGACTACTGTAGATCGGTATTCGGTATGCATTTCCCTCCACAAAGGGCACAGAACGTGTCTCTATAGTTGTCAGTCTGCCTGAATAGTAGAATATTCCATACTGTATTATATGAAAAACTTCTAGTAGGGTGCTTAGTGCTCAGTTGAAATGAAATTGGAAACTTTTTTTTGTCCCCTTTGAGTTTGGAAATAGAGATAACTATAATAACAGTAACACTTCTGGGTAAACAGTTTGGAAATCCTTTTTTTCAAAGAGACAGTCTTCCCTTTTACTTTCCTTTTACTTCCATATACTTCCACACTATAAAAACTCCATCACACGTTCTGTAAACATCGGACTTTTTAGCTCGCTGCATAATTATGTTACAGGCTCTGGGGACTTTGAAATTCTCACGCATTCTGCAGATTGTCTAATTGTCTAGTCAATCTTTGAAATTCCTCCTTAGATTGTGTTTGCCCAGTTTAAACTATTTAGGTATTGATTTGGTTTTGATGGATGTGGAATGTGGATGTGAAATATCGATTTTAATCAAATTTCTTAACAGTATAACAGGCAACATAACCCCATAGCATTTTTCCAGATGAGTAAGGCCAACACCCGAGTTTTTTTTCAGAAAAGCGGGGATTGATTTTGACTGTAACATATAAGGTATATGTAATGCCAGGAGGGCTTCAATTAATGCAGCACTGCATGAAATGCCAAAAACCCAGTGGGAATCCGAAACCGAAGAGGCTGGTTTCAAATAATTTAAATGACCTCTTACGTTTACTTGAAGTCCATTAGTTGATTGGGATAAGTTAACAGTAATTATCCCTTTGACCTTTTTGTAAAAACGCCTTCCGTTACCTTAGTAAACCATACGTATTTCATCACTTGCTGAGATGAACCCTTTCGTGCACCTGACACCCTGTTACAGACCCAGGCCCATACTTTTGGTTCGAATAGTATGTACTAGATTAAGATAAATCCCAACGGTTTGAGTTTGTCTTATAAAGATTTTGAATAGCTTGCATTTTATAAACATTCGTAATTCAGTTTTCAACGGAGTTGCTAGTCCAGGAGTCCAACAGGCCTTTTAAGAATTGTAGTTACTGAGTACAAACAGCTAAAAATTTAAATAGGAGTAGAAAGGCCTTTGTCATTTTGATTTTAAGGAGAGATTGGTAACCAGAGGTGGCTGTCATCTGCAGTACATACATATGCACATGACTGCAACGAGTCTCTGATTAAACTGTTCCTACGGAGATGCTAATGACACATATATATATAACCAAATTCAAAAGTATTCAACGGCTCAATTTTAATTTCCGGATTTTATTCTTCCTTAAAGAGGCCATGGATACGAATTCGGAACAAGGATAAAGAATTTCCCAATAGCTGGATGTTCTTGTGCTCGGTTGCAAATTAGAAATTTATCAAATGCCGTTGGACAGATGCATGACATGCATAAAATGTATTGCGTCGCAGCTTTGGCTACGACATAGCTTCCGTCCCTAATAAAATATAGTCTCTCATGTACCCATAATTGATGTAGGCAGAAAAATGGTTCTCAAAAAGCTTTGAGGAGAAAAATACTTAAAATTAGATACTTATCGAATTTTCCCCTCCTCTTTTTTTCACAGACCAAAAAGACATCCAAAGTTTTTGGCTTACCTGGAAACAACAAAGAGAAAGGAGGCAATTAGTAACTTGAACCAGAAGGTGATAATAAATACACTTTTGGTATAACTCCTAATAAGCTCTCGTAATAACCGCTAACCAACCGACTCCTGGTTTTTTTTGTTTTTTTAACGAGGAGCTTTAGCCAAAACAAAATTGATTGATTAACGTAGAAGAAATATAAAACCTATGGACGGATGTAAGGGCAATTTCTAGTGAATTTCAACATCTTTAGCTTCACAACACATCAAATATTGTCAGGTTATTTTAAATAAGACATTGAAAAAAACTTCATAATAACCTTCATTAATGAGGGAGCCTTGAGGTATTATTATGGCCTTCCATACTCACAGTTCTTATTGGAAAGGAACGCGGTTCATATTCTGGAAATCCGTATGCAATGTCAACCCGTTATTTGCAAGTTCATCTTGTATTTGTTTTTTGATAATTACTTTGCCCTGTGACTCCCAAGTAAACCACAAAGGAAAAACATCAACCAAATTATGCTTCATTAATTAAGTAATGCGATGCACAACTTGTGGCAGTAGGGTATGTCGGATTTAGACACTACATAATCTCCATTGATCCAGTGGGCAGGCCTTACTTTTTAATTAATCAAAAAGAAATGTTTTTCACAGTCAACTTATGTAATTTAATACAGATTTCAATATCATTATTTGGCCGGGTCAGCGATGTTAAATACGACCGATGGGCTGCTTAATGGATTTCTGATTCCAACTGCCAACTGTTTATTTTGCCCGGTCTTCCTTCAAAGTGTGTCTTTTATGCGTTTTGCTTATTTCACGCGGTTTCATTCCCTCTCATCCATGAAACAGCTAGATGGCTAATGGCTGTATGAAATAAACTGAATCCTGTTCTACCGACCCCATCCAATGATCAAAGTCAACTTTTTCATACGCAGAACTCCGTTAGAACAACTTGGCCTCGAAGATGAAAGTCGTCTGTGGAGAAAGCTTGCCTGATGTTCCAATTAATGCTTACCCTAAAATCACTTTAAATGCCACCCACCCTAACAAGTCGCAGTCATGAAATAATACACTTCATAAAAGCATGATAGATAAGTCGCCCACCATAAGAAGTCGCATACAAAGTAAATGGATATTGAATATTGGAATATCTGTATGTAGGAATGTATGTATGATATTTTAGGTGTATCTGTACTCTAGTCTTTTAATAAGATTAAGCAGTCTGAAAACATACCAAATGAAAGGTACCCATTCAATATCAGTCAGTCTGTCAATCAGTTGTGTCCTTAAAATGGATTCTCAACAATTTCCAAGTCCAAAATCAACTAATTTAATGGGTTCAATAGCGATTGAAAGTTGTGTGGAAATTTTTGTAAATTATGAGAATGTCAAATAAATGGGTCAAAATTTTTAAATAGATAAGCCGCCTACCATAAGAAGTCGCAGCTTTCAAAAAATCACTTTTTTCTAGTATAATCCAATTAATGCTTAGGTACTTCAACATTGCATACAAAATGATAAAAACACATCATCACTCACATCCCATACCATTTCAACCCTTTCGACTCCAGACATAGCCAGCTGGTTTCCCCGAACACCGGGGGACTCTTGTGTCCTCTACTTTCACCAGACAGATACAGACGAAACCCGGGTTGGATCCGAAATTCTAGACAGGCCGGAGTAGATGGACCCTCTGTACCACATGGCGTGGTTATGTAGACGAAACACAGAGTGGATACTATAGAACGTAATCAACTCTCAAGTTTGTATGTACAACGTACATCAAATATGAAGGAATCTTTCCGTCCTCTTCAAGCTCAAGACTTTTCAGATATAGAGATGTTCAAGTCACAACAAAGCTGGTTTCTGTCTCAAATCTCACAAACCCTACTGGTCTACTGTCCTATTTAGGTACACGAATGCAAATTGCATAAGATTCTCACTGCTTCTCCTTATTAAAACGGAATAATTACTTCTGCGAAGTTCATCTCCAGTAAAAAATGAATAAAAAATAAAAAATAACAGTTTGGCCTTGGCCTCAACGGAATTAAGCATGAATCTTGTAGCTTTATAAATGCTTTAGGATTGGCCCTTATATTTTACTTCCATTCAAATTCCCATAAGGACTTAAGGAGGAATTGGTAAGCTCTTATTTTAAATTTTACTCTGAGCCGTAGAAAAAAATACTTCTTTTGATTTTTTCCTGAGCTTGCCATTTCAAAATATAATTGCTCTCAAGTTTAGCCCATTCCATCTCAGTCAAAAAGCAATTTTGAAAGAGAGACAAACGGATCCTTGTAACTAAAACTGGAAATATGTTCAAGGAAGAAAAGTCCCAATCTCCCCTTCTCAAGAGCTCAGAAAAGATCACAAAGCCCCTGACTCCTTCTGTCCATGTTTAGTCTCTATCAAGAGATCTTTATAGCTTGGTTGGTTAGACACAGGAGATAGATGGTCTAACCCGGAAATTGTACAAATTACACAATAACACAATACTACAACCGACACAGATAGTCCCCTTCTTACAGAGTATAATAACAATACGCAGATTCTAAAGCTCCCTCACTCTCCAGATCATTTACAGAAGGAAGTAGGGAAACGTCTTACAAAAGACTCAAGGAGCCAGCTCATCCGATCCTCAATGGAAGAAAGTAGGAGAAATTACAGGAAATTAGGTTTCCATCCAATTTCTGGAGGAATCACAAGAGATTCCTACTTCCTCACTGGTTAAGCTCATCTCCATTCAACATATATGACAGGGATGTACCTACACCAGCCTGCATGATCAACAAAGACTGCCGCAGAAAAGATAGAACTGGGATTTAAAGTTGAACAGCCCTCATCTCAGTTCCGTCTAGGAGATCAGAAATCATAAGTCTGTCTGATCCTGATGTGAGAGTGTCGGAGATTATTACAATTGCATCGGAACTGAAACGCATTTCAAAGCAATAACATGACGGCCTGCTATCTGACGACTGTCTGTCAGTCAAGTTGTAACCATCCCTAAGAAATAGAGGCAACGGTTTCTGTGAGAAGGATCCATACATATTCCATTAAGCTTTATCCAACAATGAAACCTAAATCCTTTGACATGTTTTGCTTGCTGTGTTAGCCAATTTTTAAAAGAGATTTGGATACTTCGTAAGTTGAGAAAGGGTTTAATATCATTTTTAAGAAAAGCCAGTGGCCCAGAAAACAAAACAATTGTTTAAGTGTCAATAGTAAGTTTTTGTTCAGTGGTTTCACCCAGATTCTGTATTTAAAGTCTGAGAACAGTGGGAAGGACGACGAATGCATGGAATACTATAAGTTCTGATGAATTTAATAAATCAAGTCAATTGCACATTGCAAATGAAGGAAAAATGGGTGACGACGTGACGACGTAGAAATTTAAAATGTAAGCCCAACGTGCTTCATTTAACTACCATGTTTCAACGACTGGGGAATCTTTGTTACTTACAACTAGCTTTAACAAAAGTTTTTTTATTGTGGCGTATTTACTAATGTTGATGTAATGTTGTGCAACAAAACAAAATAATTAGCCCTACCAATCTTGAAATTTGAAATGAAGTGTTTTGTCAAAAAACATGGGGCTTTTAGTCAGCCCATAAATTCTATCATCCCTCCGAAATCGTGTGGATATAGAATACCTAGCATTGACAGGCAGGTACTTTGATGAACCTAGTGGTGTGCTGATTAACATAAAGTGCATGTCACTTATACTAGGCAAGGCAAACCAATCATCCACATCACAGAATATTAGCATCGCTCACATTGCAACACATATTTCTATTCAAGTGTCCTTGAATGTGCATACATGCATATTATGCTTCAATATCTGTTCAAAACAAGTTTACATGAAAACATTTCAACTGAAGTTGGAATTCCAATTCAAATACATATTTCGTAAATATTACCCGTTCACTGGACAACTAAGCTGGAACAGGTCGTTAGAGATGTGGTATTTGAGTTACTTACATAACATCATAATACATAATCCATTTATCAAATCATCACACGTCACTTGTTTTTTGTCTTTGAATGTACAATAATGTAAATATTATATTATTAACCATTTTGATGAAAACACAGCCAAAAGTGAACATGATTTGGCTTAGTGCCGGACAACCCACACTAATTCTTTTTCCGTGTTCCATAGGGTTTTGCAAAACCCATTTTGTCCCATAAAAACCAGCATAAGGGTTTTATGGGTTTTAAGGGTTTTAAGGCTGTCCCAGCTCTTAGTCTCCTATTATAAACTTATTGTTTTAAAACTTATATACTGCTTCTAAAAGTTGAATTGACTGTCATAAATTCAAAATTATTTTATTTACTACCAAAAAAACACATTTAAGTCATTAACCCATTAAACCCACTTTGAGCTAGATTGGTAAAACCCATTAAACAAAGTGGTTATATCCACCCAAAACCCGGGATCCAGTTGGGTTTGTCTCAAAAGTATTTTTGCAAATTCCTAATTCTTCTCGAACAGTCAAAATTAAAACAGTACTGCAGAAGTAATTAAGGAAACACAATAGTTGCATATAGAGTTCCGTATTTCCTTTGTTCTACGTGTAGCGCTGATGATAAACGAAGAATTTTCTTACAAAAGAAAACCAGGTGTTGAATGCGGTGATTGATTCAGGGAGAATTTTTTTAAGACAATGGAGAATAGGCTGAAAAATACAGATGTTACCAATCTTTGATTTCTGACGGAAACCTAATATTTATTGTTGATTTTATTAAATTGGTTTCCACCCTCAAAGGGGCTATCCAACACCATTAACGATAGAGTGGAGCGGCACTAAATAGCTCTAGCGGGAGAGAGCACAACCAGGGTATTGCATACTAACTGTATAGTAATGACCTTCTGA
>JAQFZA010000188.1:0-42269 GCA_034695115.1 Desoria olivacea
CTCTCCATTTGAATGCCACACGCACATTTATCAAATCTCAATCAATAAGAGAACGAGAGGATTCGATTCATTCTGATCTGTTATCAGAATGAAGAGGATTGGGAGGTTGGCACTCCGATCTTCCCAGTCTGGAATTTCTTTTTGGAAATTTGAGAGTGTTGGATGTCTGCCCTTTGACATTGAATCCTCCTCAGATTTTTAAGAAAGGAATTTTCAGGATTTTCAGCCATTTTTTTAAATTGAAACTCCTTCGATTTTGGGATGACAGTGCAGTGGGTTTCCAAAAACTTTTAGTGCCCAACTTCCCAATCCACCCACATGGTTTTAATTCATTAAAAACCCTCAAAATCAGGAATAGAAAACAACTGGAAACCTCTGTCAATCTATTTCATCCATTCGTACTTTGTGGGACAGGATTTCCTCTCTGGAAATTCAAAATATTTCTTGACTTGGCTAGAATTCCTTACAGATGCATTCAACTTCCATAATATTGTAGGATGAGTAGCCTTGAAGTCAAGTTGTCTAAGGGATTTGTTCCCATCCGTTGATAGGAGGAAATAGCTGGAATTAATTGAGGAGTAAATTGAGTAGAAATGATGAAGGGAAATGAAATTAGCTTCCAATATCAACTTCCTACCTACCTTGTCCAGTGGGTAGTCTGTCCCTTCACACTTCCATAATATATTAAGGAAAGAATTCAGTCAAGCCAAGTCAAACTGTTTGGAAAGGTGAGGAGATTTCTGGCTGTAAAAAAGATTTCCAAATCTTCCGTTATTAATTAATTAATTCAAAACCCCAAAATTCAATTAGTCAGAATTAATCAGAAATTGCAATATCCTTAAAAAAACCAATTGTCAAATTAGAAAATAAGCCAGCCAGGTCATCAACTACAAACTATCAGATGAATCTCAAAAATAAATAGTTCACCTTTGCCCTCAGAATCAAAAGGTACTCAATAGGCTCTGGCAATTCATGGATTATCTGTAATGTCGTAAATTGAAATCAAACGTTCAAAAGCCATACTTTTTCCATTCGGAGCAGAAAGCCAAAAAAAACTCTGTTTTTTGACAAAGAGACAAACAGAAATTGTAAATTAATTCCGAAAAAAAAATTGCATTATTACGAGGTGGCTTTAGTCCCGAATGATTATTCCGACTCACTTCCGTATAAATTTACATAAGTTTGCCTCCAATAATCATCTCCCCCTATCTGTCATTTACCTCCTGATTAAAAGAATAACAAATATTGCTCATTTCCCTGCGTACAGTTTCACAGAAAGGACATGCACCTTTCATCATGTCGTTGTGTACAATATGATGAAGGTTCACATTTGATTGATGACATATGGACTGGGTAAACTATTTCCGTAATTGTTTGTCCAATTCATTCAAGTTCATGGAATTTTCAGCATTGAACGTTTGAAAGATTTGTTTAAAGTATGTCCATCCCATAAATCCCATGAATTTGACCTTTGTCCCTTCTGATGTCATTTAGTACCAATTGGCTAGAACATCCTCAAAGGTTTTTGCAAGCTTTGCCAATAATGTTCATGGTTTTTCATTAAGGAGTTGGGATTGGGACTCACATTCAGAGGTGGCGTCATGTAACAACAATCCGCGATTGTTGTACATTTCTACTCGTCCTGCTTCCCAAGGATTGTTCATTGTTCATGTTCTTATGGTTTGTACTTTGTAACTCGAAGCCATACATTATTGCAGTCTGATGTTGAAGCAAGTAATCAGTAATCATTGTCAATCCCAACTGCCAAAAGTCAGTCCCACTTCTTGAGAGATATGGTGGATCAGGTCTTAATGTTTCAGTCATTGTCATGACCCTGTTGACCCCTACCTTCAAACCCTTTTTGCTACAGTATGACAACTTTCGTATATGTGTACATGATGACATTCTCCCTATTTTCCTCTTTGTCAGATTCATACTACTTGAGATGAATTCTGTTTGTGAAGAAGTAGTCACAAATTTGACCCCTGTACACTGAAAGAGTCATACCTGGTCAGACTGGGTTTTGGACCCCTGTGATTATTCAGATTCATGCGGATTCAGTGTAAAAGTTGAGAGACGGCTCCTTAAATTCGGACCGGAATATATTTTTTAAATAGAGTTCAAGCTGGATTGTACATGAAGGATTCAAATTGAAGAAATACGAGAGGAGTGTTTTTTGATAAGAGGATGATGATGGTAATATGATTCCTTTGATTGTGTAGGATGTAGAGGGAATAATCTGCCCTCTCCGTTAGTCATCCGTCTCCTCGTATTGTCTTCTTTTGAAGGGACTCTTCCCATAAATATTCTGATTTCAAGAAGGACAGGTTGGAGGTTGGTAAATGCAATGCAATCCAGGAGAAGTTTGGCGAGTGCAGTTGCAGAATTTAAAACTTCAAAGGTTTTTTGGCAAGGATGTGTGCCTGACCTAGTTAGTCTACTTTGCAAGATGGCATGTCGTCTCATCTGACAAATACTTTCCTCAAGTTGTCAATCCCTGTAAAAAGAGTCACTCGTCTTGTATTACTACAAATATTACTGGACTGAACTACACCTGGTAGAATGATTGGAATAAGGATTAAATCCCATTAATGCCACTTTTCCCTTGTCCCTTGTAAGGGGCCGGTTGTAATGAATGCCGTTAAAATTTACCTTATTAGGCTGAATTCAGGTTTATTGTCTTTTTGAACTTTAAGAACATACATCAACATCTTAAAAAAACTTTTTAAAAATGTATGAAATAATATTTGTGTTTTTCCTAAGATTGTGGAAAATGATTTTCAATAAATAAGACGTCGGAATGTTGGAAGGTTGGGCGACAGTCAACTTTCAGTGTTTGAAGAAGAGTAATAATCTTTCATGTTTATTTGCACTATTGCACTTTTCCTTGCCTAAATTGACAGTTTGGTTATCTCTGAAGACGAATGGACTTGGCAGGTTGGGAAGTTATGCTTGGATGTTGGCAGGGAAGAAAGTTGATCAATTTATAAGAAATTTTTAAACACAAGCTTTGCTCCGTTAAGAATTCCGTACTTCTTCTTAGCTTCAGGCTTCAAAAAGTCTGCAACAAATTAAATCCAACAGAGTTTTTATTGGCGAAAAAAGTCGTGTCGGATTTTGACATTTATTGACACCCATCAATACTTTTAACGGCCCTCGTCTACCCAGCGTGTCCAACCACCTCTAACATAATAATATAGTCCTAGACAACGTACGATGTGTCTCAGTACGGTTCACAATTATTGTTAAACCCTTCTGACATTGAAACGTCCTCATAATTTAAGCTGATTGTACAGATTGACCTTTAAGATGGCATGTGGCCAGGGTTTCTTAAATCCACTTGTTGGAGTAACTTCCCATTAAAACCCATTAAAACCCATTAAAACCCATTAAAACCCATGGGATTTAATGGGATTAATGCATTAAACCCAATAAATCCCACTTTTTAAAACAACCCACTCGAAACCCTGCCTGGGGCCTTAAGAAGCCTGAAAAACACTTTCGCCCTCTATTGGCAACTTCTTACTTTTTGACATTTTTTGTAATTAAAGATTTAATTAAATGGTTTGGATTGTAATTCCAACACGAAAACATGTCATTCTCCTTCTAAATGCACATTGTAGTTTAAACTGAGGATATTTAATTCATACTTTGGGCATATGCTTTCATAGCTTTATAATAGTTTTATGGGAACTGGACGTCAAGTTTGAGCAGCCCTTGACTTTCCTACTTGCAAAAATCCACACACACACTGACACCTTAGGACACCGACGTCTGAATTCATATCTGACTCAACTTCTCACAGAACTCTGACATTCTGTGAGTAAAACCGGTCTTATTTGCAAACACAACTTTTTTTTTGTCTCCTACTCCTAAAGACTGTTTTCACTTTTTAGAGAACTGCATTTCATTACATTATGAGATGCACTTGCATTCCTTAACTAATCCATCCACATGCACAGAACGTATGTACAGACATATCACAAGGATCTATGTACATCAATCTCCACGCTATACTGACTCCACCCTATAGCCGCTATTTAAATCTGCATTGCTTAAAGTACATACTTCCCTGCCATATTGGGTGAATGCGGACTTGACTCTTTTTCTTCCAATAAATTTAGAGCTCAGGTCTGACATTTTTAGATTAAAATCCATCTTGTAGACTTGTAGGTCAAGCTACATTCAAATCTTCATTTAAAGCCTTCTTAGCTGTAGTTTAAGTTTAGTGGTCTTTGGGTGGACTTCCTCGCCTACCTGACGAAGAATCACATGACATGACAGTTGAAGAGGATGAGTTCATCATGGAGTTTAATGAACGTAAACGTTAGATGTGAAGTTGACTATGTCAAGAGTAGCTGGGACGGCCGTTGCCCTTCCTGTCGTGTTTTTTTTTAAATTCCTTGTGGCTACTTGGGACATAAACGTGGAATTGTAATCCAAATACATAATGCAGGAGAGGATTTCGCTTTTCTTTGTAATTTCCGGATGTTAATTGGATGAGGAGGATGAAGTGTGTAGCATTTCCATATCATCCTTATAAATGTTCATTTAGGGCCAATCATAAACTTCTTGGAGCTCAAGTAAACCTCACGTCGTATGCATCCTTTCCAACCCCCACTGCAATTGTCCTCATTGAGAATCGAATGAGGAGTGATGGACGTTGATACTACTTAAGGGCATATACTCAATTGGTTCTTAAGGCCATTGGCCACTTACTGTGTCCATAGGTCAAGATCCGGAACGCTATGCGGGTCCTAACTGCGTACAACAACTCCAGGACTTTTCAATTGCCAATTTGCATCAAAAGATATTTAAAAAAAAGTGTCAATGTTTTAGGATAAAAAAGTCTTCATTGTAATTCCTATGCCCAGCGGTGGGGATTAAGTGTCAAGGGCAGTGAGGTTGCCTAAATGGGCGACGTGGGTTATGGACAGCCCCTAAGGGACGATGAACTCCACATCCCGCGGCTTATCTCCTCAACTTCCTTATGACATGAATGCACTTGACTTTCCGGAATTATTTCCCCAGCCTTTCCCCACTAAACCTTTGTTCCCAGAAGAAGTTGTAATTTAATAACTACAGCCCCCACTGCCACACTAACTTACTCAAGTTCTGCACCAGCCTCCCTCTGATATTAAATTCCATATCGTGGGAATAATTTAATTCCCTCCATCCGTCCTACACACCTTAAAAGAAACTTAACGAACTTAAATACCCTAACTATGCTAACCTAATGAAAGGGACAATTATTCAGACTACACATACATACATACACACATACTTCCTTACAACCTAACCTTCCTCTTCCTCGGGTCTTTAACCTTAACCCTAAAGGCAGTGTTTCGTTATGGTTTTAACCACTTGGCTAAAACTGGTTTTAACCACCCGGCTTTAACCCGTTTTAACCAGCCTTAACAGCCCCGGCCCGAAAGAGGTTTTGTGCAAAACTCTTACATACTTAATTCCTACTCTTATTTGATTACAGAACTCTGAAGAAGCCAATACGGACGAAACGGGCCTAAGGACTCATTTTTGAACGTTTTTTAAGAGAATTTAAGGCAGAGAACGTTAAGAGGTGAGAGACAGTTGATTTCAAACTCTATAGATTTAAATAAGATTAGTAGGATTACTGGGATTATAATGCTTAAATGACTTGGCTTGCAGAGCATCATAATTATATAAATTGGTATGGGTGTAGAAATCCATGTTGCATAATCGGAAGGTATCTATACCCTTGCAATGGTGTGACCTAGAGACTCGAGTGGATGTGGAGGGCCCTGAGCCACAGAATCCTCCACAATAGGAACCACGTTGAATGCAAAGAAGCTTGAGGAGGGATGACATTCAAAAAGAGGCAAGGAGGTTGACATTGACTACAGAACGAAATAACTATTAAGCGAGTTAGTAGCAAATTAAGGATTAAGGAGGTTGGTAGGTGGGTGGTGGTGGTGGATTTCTATAGGACGAATGTACAGATGCAATGGAAATGCAGAATTCACCACCACCACCACCACCATCCCCTTCAATCTTGAATCTGTTCAAGGAAGGACGTGGCAGGGAACTTGTACAATTCATCATGTCGAGTGTCCCTCTTGTACATATTCCTCTATTATGTAGTCTATTCGTTTAATTAATAGTTTTTTTTAATCATTACATTATAATTAAAAACTGATGGTGGTTTATCACGTTTTTAAGACGAGTCTTTGGATGGAAGGATAATTAGGGAAAAGACCTTTGAGAGGTTTGAAGCAGACTTTGAAATAAATTATCAGAAATGAAAAATACATTTAAATACAGATACAATAGGTTTTTAAATAATCAATCAAAGTACAATGACTAAAATGTTAATGAAAATACATTAAAAACTTTTAAACAGAATGACGTCATTTCAAATGTATTTATAAAAAGCTTCTTGACTTCTACAAAAGAAAAGTTTGTAATTGGATGTGGATTTTTGACTTGTTTTTAAAACTGTAAACAATTCCATCCGAAATCTTCCCCACCGATTGGAAACATTTGGAAAATAGTTTAGGAGACCAGAGAGGGGATTAGAATATTGAATTCAGGGAACTGCCTTATTTGTATTTAATGTGCTTTGTGTACTTGAGTAGAATTCGCCCTTGATTTCCTCGAGGGCAACTTAGCTGAGGTGAATTATATTGTTATAGGAGGTGGTATGCTAGTGGTATGGTGCTATGTAGTCTTTAGTATTGAGGTGCATTGAGTTCTTGAATCTTTCAATGCAAAGCAGCAGGGGTTTTGTGACCTTTGACAATCAAGGTCCTCCCACCCAACTCTTTTGGCTATAGTCTTTTGAGTATGCAGGTGTAGTTGTTAATGTTCTTGAATGTTGAGAGGTGCAGGCAGGCAGGTTGTACATGTTGCCGTATAGTATTCGTAGCATTTGAGCATTTGAGGTACTGAGGGGTCACCTCTCCTCTACTTCATATTATGTACTTAAGGCCTTTGATCAGCTCTTGGTTAAGGGGAAAGAACTTGCGAGGGCTGGAAATGCAGTTTTTTCCAAAGTCCTCAAGTTTGGTTACTTTTGTGTTTTTTTATTCAGATGACGACATCCTTATCAATTAATTGTTGTAATTGTTGAGGTTTTGTACATCTTTCGTCAACGGTTGGACATGGCTTTGATGAGCTTTTTATCCGAAATAATCTTGTAACATCCAAGATTTGTGTGGCCAATGGAATGTTTGTTTTTAAACATTTTAGACGTCATCAACCAGAAGTTGTCATCATCGTCATAGGAGAAGAATTGTAGAATTGACGTGAAATGAATTTTTAAAAAAACCCTACTGACTCATAATATAGAGTTGAGGTGAAAAAATATTGAATTAGCTCTGATAGGTTGGGGTTAAGGTGATGTGGATGTGTACAAACTGTTGACTGCAACTGCCTGCCTGCCATCCATCCCCCTCTGAGAATGTACGCGTGTATTGTATCTACGTTGCCTGTTCAAGATCACCCAGATTTGTTTTTGCATATTACCTTGAATTAATGTTTAGGACTTGCAAAAAAAACTTGCTGTTTTTTTTTGCAACCTCACGTACGTCTACAAAGAATTTCCCCGCATCGTAATCTGAGATCACACACATGTAAGGACATCATCACATAATAATAATAATAATAATAATAATAATAAGAATGCAGGCTATATAGATAGACTCTCCCTTGAATCCCAAACATCCTTCCCAGTGACCTTTCCTTCTGCCCAAATACGAACTCTTCTGCTATTTCAACGAAATTGAATTGGCTGCATCTGAATACATGTTTTTGTCACACTGGTTGAAAGAACTAAGCTAAGTCTGAGTCTAAACTATTTTTTAAGGGGTTGTATTTTTCCTCCGAGGTTCAGGGCGGTTATCTTTATTAAAATTGAATTATTTTTTCATGATAAATGACAATTTAAAAAAAAATTGAAATGTTTGAAAAATTCTCAAAATTTCAAAATTAAATTTCAAAATTAAAAGCGAAAATGAATATTTTTTTTAATTTTATCATTTATCATTTTATCATTTTCAAGAAATTTCATGTATTATTTATATCCTTCGTGTTTCACTTGAAATTTCCCCTATCGACCCTGTACGAGGCTGGAAAGTTAAATAAGATGACAAACAGGAAGTTTTTAATAATTCTCTTAGTTTTGACAAGAAAAATCCGAATTACTTTAAGTTAAAGGAATTTTAGTGCCTTAAAAGGTATGTTGATTTAAAAAGAGTATTTTTTAGAATTCGGACAAATTAGTGTTTAAAATCAGAAAGTGCTTCCACCTCTGCCACAAACAAAATAGACAAACTATACAACTTTTTTCCAGCCTTATTTATGAGAAGAAGTACAGAGTGGTCGAGAAACATCCGAACACGGGGACAAATTCGCAATTAATTTCCTTGGTTACATACAATTTTGCACGACATTTTTTTGCAATTCGCAATTCCGCAAATTTTTGAAAACTTTTAAAATCATTTACTAACTTACATTTTCAAAAGCTTCAAAGATGGGTTTTGTAGGATGGGTTTTGTAAACTTGGTCTTTCACCTATCCCCAGAGTCAGAAGTCCCAAGGGGTCGGATTTAGAAAAGTTGCAAAATTGCGAACTGCAAAAAACGGCCGTGAAAATTTGTACGTAACCTGGAAAATTAATTGCGAATTTATCCCCGTGTTCGGATGTTTCTCGACCACTCTGTACATACTGTAGTCAACTTGTTTGTATTTTTTGAACCGTTTTTAAATTATTAACCCCAGTTTTTCACCCCAAACAAAGGATTAACTAATAACTACATTAGGGATTCAGTGCCAAGAGTCTAAATTACAGTCGGCCATTCATCCTCTTCCTAATCGGCTTATGAAAGTTCGGATATTCACCTCTACAAAATTCAATTAGTATTCCATTTCAATTGATTACCCAAGTCCAATAAAAGAATGAAATGAAAACGAAGTTATCCCCAAGGGGTCAACGACCTGTGAGAATAAACTGCATTTTTTATGAGGATGCACTTGGGTAGATAAAGGACGGATTAGGTAGGAGAAGACAACAAGTCTTATTGTTAGATCCTTAGAGATTGGCAGTGGTGGCAGAGCTTAATCCACTCTCTGCACCTGACAAGTTACTTAGGAAGACTCCTCTCATATATCATTATCAGTATGGTTGACCATATTATTACAGATATATAGTCAGAGGGGGTAGTAGGTAAGTAGTTCTGTATTCCGACTTAAGTAATGTAGTGTAATCAAGTAATTGTAATTAAAAAAGGGTGTAAATATGATGAATGGAGAGCAAGTTTAGAAATCGGATGCATCTCTATAACTTCTCATAGCAAGTTGTTAGTATGGTTGAATGTAGTTCTAGTTCCCTTGTACACTTTGACTCTTCATTCTCAACTCTTAACTGCTAGAAGTCCACTCGTATTTGTATGTAGTAGAGTTAATTAACTAATTATTTTAACTAGAGTAACAACTCAGGTTCAAAGTTGAAAGCAAGAAGGAGGCTTAGACTGTTTAAAAGGCTTTGAGACTCTATGCAGATTGTTATCAGGGATTAGGTAATTGTTAATTGTAATTGTTAATGTTAATTGTTAATTCATTACTTAAACCTGTAGGTTAGCTTGATGGAATTAATGTTCATTGGGAAAAGGCTCTCTCTTTCCCCCAGAAGAGAGACACAAAGGTCAGTAACACTTCATAATGGTGGAATTGGCTTCAGATAATGACTTCTAAAAGCTAACTTCGTTAAAAGTAATTGTTAGTTACTACACTTAAGTGGTTTGTATTTGGTTGGGAAGGACATTTTTAATTCATGTCTGTCCCTTTGAATTACAAGAATTCATTTATTTTCCTTCTGATGGTACAGAAGGCGTTGAGAGTGTTTCTCTCCAAATATTTTTTGGCAAAATTTGGCAAAATTATTGGGATTTGCAATAAGAAGAAGTTGAGGCCTGACTAAGTTGCAATGAGGAACCAATCAGGGCTCCACCCTCAGGAATTATTAAAGAAGGAAAATCCGGTTACATCTACTTAAGCCTCGTTTGGGACTTGGAATGATTACCCGAATTGTCCATCAGTTCTTGAGGACGTGAAGGATAAGTTTGCTTGGTAAGCTAAGTAGAAGTAGGAGAGAGAATTAGGTCAACCCCTCTACTGCGGCTTATCTTACAATCTGGAATATGCCGGGTTGTACTGGCATAAAGGTGCCGGTGGCATGCGGCTTATCATCGGGCTTGTCGGACAGGAAGTTGGATTTCTGCACTTAAGGTTCAATAATAATTCCAATCTTAGGGAATTATAACTCCCGCTCCTTATACGAACCTAAAAAGCCCCTCCTTGGCCTCCTAATGTAAAAGTGTGCTAAGGGTGATTACCTCTTCCTGCACTTTTCCCCTGTCTATCTTTTCGGCAGTAATTTCTAATTGCATTAGCCATCACTACTTCATACTTAGTCTTCCTTGATTTGAAGGAAGTTTCCAGCATCTCGACGAGTTCGGAGCGAGAAACCAGAAACAGCTTGAGGATCTTGAGGAAGGAAGGGTCATGTGCCTCCAAAAAAGGTGCAAACATCCTTACACGAACAGTTATATAATTCCACAGAGCTGCACATGCAATCAGGAGGGATCGGATTGGGATCCGGAAGTTTCGAAAATTGCATTCAAGTGGCAAACTCTCGAGTAAAAGTAGAAGGACGGGAATACGGCGTAATCTCGCTATAGGAAACTCCTAGACATGATTCGTAATTTTTAAGTATTCTCAACTCTGGCGGAAATTTCGTCATCATGATTTGTTTTTTCGAATTTCTGGACAATTTCAAATGTCCGGATGACCTTTAACCTAACCTTGTTGTAGGATAATTAAGCCTTAAATCAAAGATGACTAAATAGGAATTAACATTAGCTGAATGATAGCCCCATTATCTATTTGGGCTAGTTGCTTATAACGAGTGTTCCCTCTACCCGGATTTACACTTCGAGGAAGAGGATAAAAAAACCCTGGGGAATCCTTGCAGATGTTCCACCCAAGTTCTGAACGGCATAAGGGGTTCGTGCCCAGGCAAGTGAGAAATGTCTCATTGGCCTCCTAATGTAAATAGATCTGGAGAGCGGTGTTTAGCCTAAGGACTTGATAACTCCAGAAAATCCTTCTGACCTCAGATCTGGAGTCTAACTATCTAGAAGATCATCCCTCGTCGCGTGTCGGTTGTCGGGATGGATGCAAAGAACTCCAGAGCCTCCTTCGCCTTGGACATGATTCATCAAACATGGATTGAACGTTGGGTTGTAACACGTTTAGACAAACTTTCCTCAGCTTCGGCATCCAAGCGTCCTCCGGTTGGAAATTGCATTAGCTTAATTCAAAATTTGCATGCAATCGCTCCAGAGCAGAGCCTCTTTCAAAGGCTTTTTTTCTTCCTTTATCTGTCAGAGATCAAAGTCTTCTGTGTTTTTTTTAAAAATAAGATGAAAATAAAATTCTCACGTTATGCTTCTTAGAGAATTTGTCAAAAAGGTGGAGGTAGTCCGGAAATATTTCCCTTAAGATGATAAAAGACTACCCGGCTCGTATGTACAATATTTCCATTGACCCGTAAGCCGCTGCTATCTCTTCCGGGTCTTAATTCAATTCAAGTGTGTGGAGTCGATTTCTTCTTGGATTTTATTGTCCACCACCAAATGTTTTACTTATAATTGATGAGACTCGAAAACTTAAAAATTCAGGGCAAGAATGATTACATTCATTTAGGATATGGAGTCCAATAATGTACGCAAATTCTGCCAATACTTTGATTCCTATAAAAATATATTATTATGTCCATTCAGTAATGTGTAGAAGAACGGAAAAGCCTTGACTGAACAGTTGGTGGCTTATTCTTGATGTACAGTTTCCAAGGCACGTATTCCTTGACGGACTAGTAGGTACATATGGATTGATTCAAACTATTAATTCCATCCTAGGGAAGTAAGTCTGTGGCCAACTGACCGACCGCTGCTGATCAGTTGATTCTTATAATCATTTTTTTATCTGTATTTACGTACTTTGCAATTTTAAAGGAATATTTCGGATTGACATGTGTTTTGATTTACTAGAATTTTAAAATCCGTTTGGATGGATGAAAGTCTTTATGGTTTCAGAAAGGAATGTCAAGGTATTTATATGACGGTTTTGTTTCGGGATGAATATTAAATATTAAGTTGTGTCAGAAGTTCAAGTCATGTTTTTGAAATTTGTCTTAAATTTTTTTTATAAATCATTAAACTGTCTTCAAATAAAAGTTTTTCAAAAATCCAAAAATGTAACCTTTTTTTAAGGACCTTGACAATGGCTAAGAACATTTGGATAAATAAATTTCAAACAAAACTTTCCTTAATTTCCTACACATTTTTGAGTAGTTGCCTTCATTTCCTAATTTTTTTTAAACCAAAACATGGTCGGGGTTAGTGGATTTACCACATTTCTAAATATCCTTGTCTTACTTCGAAACTAAATTCACCTCCAGCCGTAACAAGGCTTGTCCATAAGCCTTAAAAGTCAGCCACCACCACCACCCATTTTCCAGCTTGCTACCATAACAACATATAACATTGAGATTCTAAATTCCTGACAACTCTGGCCACGTGGTTTATGGACATGAGCCCAAAGACATTTCCCTATGCAGACTTCCACACTTACTTGGTTAAATGTGGAGAAGTGCATTAAAATACAAATCCATTTAAAAGTGTAAGAAAATGCGTGAACATGCTTAAAGGATATTTAAATTTGTAATTTCACCTCAAGTCTGCCCTCCTCGTCGGTCAAAGCACCTTAAATAGGAACTTAGGATGTGTACAGATGCACGTGTGTGTGTGTGTGTGCAAATGCAAATACAAACAGCAAACTGCAGCAGACAATTAGCGTTAAAGTTCAGGCAGTTAAAACCAAACACATTCTCAGAGGAATAATATTTAACGGAAACTATGAGTCTTCAGACCAACAGGGATTCGGTAATGAAACCGAACCTCATAAAAACCAGGTTCGGCATGAATTTTTCAGGGTTTTCTTGACCAAAAATCAGGATGAAGATAGTTTTTAAGGCTTAAGAGCTGGAAGTGATGTGATGATCCTGTTAAATACGAAGAGAAATGATTTGCCAATTTGATCTTGAAATTTAAAAACTATAAATTTAAATACGAAAAACCCCTCAAAAATATTGAAACAAGTAAAGCTGGTGATTACAATGGTTTGTACGAATAATGTGGAAACTGTGGAATTAAAGACTACAAGCTATTAACTCTGATATGATTAGTTATATTTGTTCATGTTGTTACTAAGTTAGTTAGTAAGTCGGTTAGTTAGTTAGCTCCTTGTTGGTTGATAGGGTTGGGATACAAATTAAATATTATTATAATGGCTATTAAGCGTAAAAGTTCAACGACCGGATGGATACAGCTTCTTCAACCTACGTCAAGTCAATTTACCCCAACCAACCACTTTTTCTCTCATCTCGAAAAGTCAGTGGAGTCTACAACTTTGTTATTATTATGTCCTACCTACTATCTGTATGTACATATCTACAAGCATGTCTACAGATTATAGGAAATTATCCAACCAGATATCAACCTCATTTACTCCTTACCCTTACAACCTTTCAGAATTCAATAGAGTTAGTTGTAAGGGATTTATTAAATTGTTTATTTCAACAGAGATTTCGTATCCAAAATCCTATTAAATCCTCTAATGTCCAGCTAATGGAAAATATGATTAAGAGCAGGGTTTCGAATGGTTTTTTTAAAAGTGGTTTTTAATGGTTTTTATTGAATTAAAACCATTAAAAACCAGTAAAAACCAGTGAAAACCAGTAAAAACCAGGTGGGTGGGTGGGAAGTTACTGGAAAAAGTGTTTTTTTTGAAACCCTGATTAAGAGGGACACATATCGTCTTGACCCCATTGTAATCTTATCCTTTAACCGATTTCTGACTCACCGGATTTATTATTAGAATTTCGGAAAGTTTAATTTTGAAACTGTTTTCAAAAAATGCATAATTTTTGAAAATATCATTGAAATCCCATAAAGAAAAATATTTTGAAATTCCCAATTACATGTTTATCAAAATCCCTGGCTTTTAAATCAATGACGAGATTGCACACGTATGCAACTGCGAATTGGTTTAGAGTTTTCCTGGAATTGTAATTCAGCTTGCCTCCTAACAATGAAAAACCATGCTGGGGAGTGCATGGGAAATTATGATAGACACAGTAGTGCGAAAAACTGCGAAAAGTTGCAAGAAAAATGTAGTGCGAATTGCACTGCATGCAGATACAGAGGTTTTTTTCTGCTTGAGGAAAAAACGCGTTGACCGGAAATGACCCTTTGGCTTGCTCTGTTCTCTCTTTTGCTTGTAATGCAATTTGGCTGTAGGAAAAAACCTGTCTCTGATATTATTTTATGATAAATGTTATGTTGGCTTGTGATATCATATGATGAGGATTTGTATGCTGTAGGCAGGCAGGATGTGATTTACATATCTGAAGAGTAATCATTGTCATCTTACAAGCTGATTATTATTTCCCACTCCCCGACCTTTTTAATATCCCGTATCAATTTTTAAATCCTTCTGGCTATTCATTAATTTCATCTTGAGTCATCAATGACTTTTCGTACTATTGAACTTTGATTGGAATTATTGAATTTATTTAACACTTATAATGAAATAAGAAAATTGGAAGTTCAGATTTTTTAAATATCTCCCCCTCAGACTTTTATGATGTTTATAAATGGAATGTCAAGGGGGTCCAAAAACGGCAGTATGTTTTGGTAAAGGTACTTGGTAATGTTTTTCATTAAATCTGATAGGTTGATTGGTTTATTTTGGTAAATATTTACAAATTCATTACATTTCTTCTTAAAATGAGGAATTTTACTCAAAGAGTCCTTAAAAAGGTGTGAATTTATTTTTTTCTCAAACTTTCAAACAGAAAAGCCTCAAACATCTTAAAAGTCTTAAAAGTCTGCAAAGTATGGAGAGGATTAATAATACAGATTCGTTTAAAGAGGACCGCAGGATTAAATGTATTTTTATACGCTTTTGAATAGAATAGTTCTTCTATAACTTCTTGTGGGATTGGGTGTAGCTAATGATTGTTAATGTGTAGAAAAGTGTGATAATACTGCAGAAGCCCAGTGAGGGGTGCAAAGTGCATTGGAAACTGCAGTTAACTCTATCCCTCATTTAACTAATCCCTCTTCCACAACCTCAGGAGTCGTATTTAGTAAACTACAGTTAAACTCCAAGTCTGTTAAAGTAATTCAAATTGTAAAAATAATAATAATAATAAAAAAACAGTAGACGAGGTCACGCTCCTAGGCTTTGAAAGTGAAAGAGGCAGAATAGACAAATAAGAGCTCAAGGCAGGTTGGGATTCAAGAAGCCGAAACTTTTCAGCAAGCTTAGAGTCCAACTGCTTTTTTTTCAATTTACCTTTGAATTTTTTTTGTAATTTAGTTTTATTTTTTTATTTGAACTTTTTTTGAAATTTGAACTTTTTTGAAATTTGAACTTTTTTTGAAATTTGAATTTTTTTTGAAATTTGAACTTTTTTGAAATTTGAACTTTTTTTGAAATTTGAATTTTTTTTGAAATTTGAACTTTTTTGAAATTCGAACTTTTACTAATAATTAATTTTAAAAAAATTCTGTACAATGTTTTGAAATTTGATTTTTTTTTAAACACATTTATTTATGTTTAAACAATGTTTGATGTTTTCTACTTGAATTCTTTTTTTTAAAGCTTCGGGATAACAGTTCTTATTTTTTTGGAATATTGTGAAATGGAAATATTGTTTCTTTTTTAATTCGGAACCGACTTGTAATGTTTCTGTGCTTTTAAATAACCGAAACTTTGTTACAGAACCTGTACTCAAAAAATCTGAAAATAGTTTCCTTAACGTAATTGAAAAAATCCTTTTGAACTGCATACTAAACTCGATTTATTGTCAATTACCGTTGACACCACCGAATTACCGTTGATTTAATGAAGGGAATTAAGCATGATGAATATTCAGTATATTCAGTATATTCAGTATAAAAATATAAATTACTAGTTAAAATTGTTTTAAACTCATTTAACGGATGAGGGTATTAAATGTTTGTAGAGATACGTTTTTTTTGGTACTAGGACTTCACGTCCCTATAGAAAACTCTAAAGGTATGGATGAAGTATGAATTGTTGAGGAGATTGAGCTTAAACGGCTCTAGCCACCCAGCTAATTGTGTAAGGGAGTGTGAAATAAATGTAAAAGTGCAAAATCATGGATTATGTAAAATGAATTGAAGTATTAAATCAAATCCAATAGGGCCATGTAACACTGACAGAGGAAATCCCTGAGGAATGACTTCTCATTTTAAAGAACTAACTTCCCACTTTCCATTTTAACCATTTCTGACAAAAAAAACTTTTAGTTCTTGACACTTTTGCCTTCAAACTATTAAATCCGATGAGTATCAACATATTCGACTGAAATGTGTAGATCATTTCAAATCTCACATTTACAGAGTTCTGGAGGCACATTAGCGACCTTAGTGACAAAGTACAAATACCTTAGGGACGAGTTTCAAAAATCCCTGTGGGGTCCCTGGGCCGAGTTTTGACAAACCGATACTAAATTTTGGTGGAGAAGCTATCGAAGTTGTTTTTTCGTCTCACTAACTTCGAAACTTTATCCACAAAAGTTGGTATCGGTTTGTCAAAATTCGGCCCAGGGACCCCACAGGGATTTTTTGAAGCTGGCCTCTAAGGCATTTGTACTTTGTCACTAAGGGTTGCTAATGTGTACATTTAATGTCATGCTACAAATATTTTCGGACATATTGGACAAATTCAGTTTTTAAATGTTGGATGTTTTTGTAATGTTTAAAAGGTTTAAAGCCTCTGAAATCCATTTAGAAATGATTATTTGAACTGAAATATCTTGAAGTAGATCTCCTTAAAGCCCAAAACACCAAAGCTTGACCACTTTTGAGAATTGATTAAAAGTGCTAAATCTGTTGAAGGATTGACATGTCGTGGTGGTTAAATTCATTGGCTATTTTCACCAAAAATCCCAAAGGGTCATGCATATGTTTTAAGGCTTTATGTCCAACTTTGTAGAAAGGATTAAAAATCTATTAAAATAGTTAGTTTTAACTTGCATGACACTTAGTACTTTATCAGATGAGACATGTAGGTCACAGGATATGTAGATGACCCCCTGGAACTATTTAAGACGGTAAAATAAATTCTTTGTGTAGTAGGTCTCTCCAAATGTCAAATCTGGTTTCACTTTTTTCAATTAAGATTTGGAATCTCATTCTCTATCCCTGAGTATTAGTAGATACGTATGTATACGTCTACGTATTAGGGTTCCCTATGGCTATTCGTGAATTCATTGGACTTGACCTTCTTGAGTCGAAACTGAATTTATGTTCTGGGACTCTTCTAGCTGAAGGTCATTCATATTTTAACATTTCTAACATTTCTAATCAGCCCAATGAACCTTTTTTAGTTGGCCTCTCCTTATTTCATTATTTCCTTTGTCATCATCCATCTGACCTCCTTGTTTCTACTTCTGGATCTGAGTTTGGATGTAAATGGTGGGGGCGATTGAATCCCTTGGATATTGTTTTTTTAAATCCTCAAAAAAAGTAACTTAAAAGCTGGACGGGACAAAATAAATTGATAGACAATTATTTTAACCTAAATGTTACAAAAAAAAACCTTGAAGAAGGTTTGGATTCTGTATTTCCTCAGCGGATATTGACTCTGGAATTTAAAAAAAGTGCCCACACTGCCACACCCACAATTCAGATTCCCCTAAAGTCAGGGAAAACAAACATTAGTCATCGTTTTAGAAAGCAATGGAAAAAGTCGGGAAATATTATTTTAATGAAATATCGAAATGTCCAGACTTTTTGTGGGACGTGATTGGAAGTAAGATCGGTCAGAATTGGCAAGGTTGGATAAATAAAGTAATTGATTGTGAGAGGAGTGGTGGGGGATAACTGTAGTTCAGATCCTCGTCAAGAGTTCCCTCTGTTTTCATACAATTTACCCCTCCGGCAAAAGGCAGGTTGGGTTCGGTGACTTTTTCCAACGTCTGCCTGCCTGCCACCCTCAAACCTCATCTCGTCATCCGTCTACCAATTTAACTGGACTGACCGAAATACTACTACTTCATTATACTAAATGCTAAATAACATCCCAGGAATTATGTAATTACTTTTCCGTAATAGTAGTTTTTTGTAGTAATTTTAATTTAATAAGTTTTTACACTTTAATTCTAACATTTTAATAAGTTGAAGAAAGATTATTAAATTTTACTTCAATTAAACAACTTAAAGTTCGAGTAAAAGTGAATCTTCCTTTAAAAGTCCATTTGCATCAATAACTCCATATTAAAATTAGTTTTAAAAGTTGTAATGTGTTTAAAAATACCAGTTTTTTAATACAAAACTTCAATGAACTGTAACAAATGTTAAGCTATGAACTTACTACTCAGTTTTCTTATTGAAATGTGGAGCAACATGAAACGTTTTCCGACTAAGACATTGGCATTGAAAGATTGAAGGATTACTCAGAATTGGACGAGGATTTCTGAGAATCCTTGGAAGTAGAGACGGTTTGGGCAAATATTCTGCATCAAACATATTCTAACTGTACAACGTACGTAGTAAAGTATATATACTTATGAAATGACGTTGCGATCAAAGAGAGTTGAGATGACAATGGACCTGCAAAGTGTAGTCACCTCGTTAAGAGAATCGATTACCTCATCTGAACGAGAAGTAATTGCTATTGACTCTTGTGTGAGTGACACAGAAGAGATTGAAGGTCTTGGAGCCACCACCACCCATAGCATTGAATCCATTTGTTGGCCGTAAGCATAGCCCTGTAGAGCCATAACTACCAACTGCCATGCCATACCACCAAATATTATTGATAGGAGGGTTACAGACTGCACAATCCCTTAGCTCCATCATATCATGTACATTAGGAGGATTCTGATAGAGTGACAACAATCAACAATAAAACATAATTGTTTAAGGAGGAGATAGCAGGGGCTGTTCATAAGCTCGTCCAGTCTGGTCGATATGAAACCATCACGTCGGCCACTTTGGTACGAACTCATCGACAGGTCCCAACTGTCTTCTTCATAAAGGAATAGTCTGAATATGAAACCTTCGTGTCGGCCACTTTGGTACGAACTCATCGACAGGTCCCAACTGTCTTCATAACATCTGACTATTCTCAACATGCCTCTTGAGATTGGTCACCCTGACTTTGTTGTCCTAATGCTTGGTTAGTGACTGGTTAGGTTAGGTAGGTAGCTAGGTTCCTGTTGTATGTATCTCTCCTGCATGTCTATGAAGGATGGAGCCTGATTCCCCAACGTAGATTTGCATGTGCAAAATAGAATCTGCTGGTAGTCTCATCGTCTCAAAGTCTGACTTCTGCAAGGGGAACGGGCCGTATGTAATAATAATGAGATGAGACCATGCCGGCAGTCCAAGGAAACGCATGGGAGATTCAAGGCGAACTTCAACCAACTTCCCATTTATGTTCCAACGAATTCTGCTGAACCCATTCAACATATCCAACACATCCACATGATAAGCTAAGAAGGTTTTTTTCCTCCAAGGAGGAGGTTTGACCTTTGTCATCAGATACATTGAAGGGATAAGGGGATCAGTATTCCACCCAATAACCTCTACATTCCCGACCGATCTTCCTAAACAATACAACGGGCAGAGGAAAAAAACTTACTTAAAGGATTTTAACATTGGGGGATAGGATGATGAAATACATTGAAAGGATAGGCATTACAATCGCGTAATTCTTACAAATTTTTTTCCTAAAAATGGCATAAAGTGCAAAATGTTAGGAAAAACGGCTGAAAAAGTCTCCTAGTTAATTTGCACTGTTAATTCGTAATAAAAACCTTGGCTTGATATTGATGAGTCGGTATTCTTTTAGAGCTTGTGGATATAGTGAGAGTGCATAGTGGGATGTACTTATAATATGCAGGCAAGGCTATGGCAGAGTATACGGCAGGCAAGCAGCATGGGCTGGTAAGGATATGATGATGATGATGATGATGATGTACTACTACTACTACAACACTACAACATACTACAGAGTTGCATAGGTTTGGCAGTGGTGGTTAAGTTGGGAGAAATCACGAGAGAACAACAAACGATACTGAACCCTTTGGTTAGTTTACACTCACGCTGCCTCAGCAACACATCAACCCTTTCTGCATGTGCTTCAAATCCACTGCAAATTATTACCTTCCGTAGGATCCTATACTGTCAGTGATTTTTATGAAAAACCACACTCACTCCAGCAACAATTGTAAACATTAGAAGAAGAAAACACAATCAAGGAAAAACCATTCCACATTAAACTTAACTACTCCAGTTAATTAAGAGAAGAAAATAAAAATAAGGTTTAGATTGTGGATTGAAAGAAGTGTCCAAACGGTTTATTTTTGCATGTGGTGATATAACATATTTTGATTTTTGGCAATATTGCGAAAAATACGAGGATGAGATCGGATTAGAATTCGCAAATCTCCTCCACATTCCAATAATACCTCCGGAAAGATTCCGGTGCAGTGCATCGGCCTGGATTTTAAAGTGATAACTCCACCGGCTGTGCAAATTCGGTTATTCCAAACTCCAGAGGATTCTTGCTCCAATAAATGAAGTGAATTCAAGTGATTTTATAGTTGTGGGGGATATTTTGTGAAATTTTGGCAAATTTCTTGAAAATTTAATTTTTTCAAAATTTCCAAACTTACTGTTTTTGAAAAAAAAAAATTATTTCCTGTAGGTAAAAAAGCGGAACTGTTGCCTTATAGTTCCTAATAGTTGGTAGTTGCATAGTTTGAGAGGAGACAAGTGAAATTCCATTGGAAGAAGTGGAGAGATACATTGACCCCTTCTGCTTACTTGTTTCTCCTAAGAGCACATTGCCTCCTTGGGATACAAATCAAATCTCTCTCTCTCTCTCAACTACATCATCATCATCATCATCATCATCAAGCTCTATACACATATATTTCCTACATACACTTACTTACATATTTATTCAAAGATATCAAAAGTGGTGGGGGTATTAATTACTTCATCAATTACAACATTTATAGGAAAAAACTACAATTTCTACGGAAAAGTGTCAGTTCCCAAAATCCCCGACCTTTTTTTAAAAGGTTTTTGGATTCTCTTTAAAATCCTTTTTTAGTGTGTTTGGTGATTTAGTGTGTTTTTTTTGGAGCCTATCCCATTGTACATGGTTGGTATCGTATATCGTATATGTGGAGTATATAAGATTGGGATTAAATCTGTCACAATTCGACATTGGACTGCAGAGAGGTAATTTCATTGAGCTTTACCTTGTGTTTTTTTTATTCCCATTGAATTGACTGAAGGATATTGACTAGTCCGTCGTTCCTCGTACTTATTACAACCTCTACGGTGAATATTATTATTAATAAGCCTTGCAGTTATTTCTGCACTCACTCAATACTCTTTCGAGATTGTATAGAAGAGTCGGTGTGCATTAAAGTACACGGTATAGCTGCTTCTGTAGTAAATTCACGTAACAGACAAAAGTAATATGCAAAAGGATTGCCATTGCCATTCTCCTCATCTTTAGTAGTGAAAGTGTCTGGTGGTCTTGATTCTTACTTTCAAAGTCCTTTTCCATCTCTCAGTTTTGTAGGAAGATTTCAAGTCCATCTGCCCAATCGCCATCCGTCTTTAAATGTTAGAAGCTGCAGTCCCCAAGCCTTAATTTGAGTTTTATAAAAAACAAATGACCCCGGATAATTTTTTGTGGATGATTTCTAGCTTTAAAGAAATGAAGTGTCAAGCTGGACTACCCGGTGGGGTTTTTGGTTACGGATGAACTTGTTAGAAGACCTCGATCGAATCTTCTCTGTCGGAATTCCTAATTCCTCATTTAGTATTATGAAGGAAAATAATTTAAGGAGATACGGAGGCATCTTAAATGTCAAGTATTAACTTTTGAGAGATTATTAATATTCCGTTGAATTCCTGATAAGGTGATGAGGTCATTAGTCCAGGTTGGCCTAATTGGATCTCTGAATCTGCTAGGCATTCTGTAATTTCAACATTACCTAATTAGTGGAAGATTAGTTCCGATTGATATCCCTAATCAATCTCCCATAAGGAGTTAGAGGTGATGGGGATCGTAATTGTGAATTAAAGACTTTGACACTGAATACCCTTCATAAAGTATGGAAGAGGGAAGAGAAGATTCAAGTTCATCAAAGGTCAATAGTTTCAATGGGTTAAAATGGTTTTAATGGTTTTAATGCATTAAAGTCATTAAAAAACCATTTGAAACCGTAATTAAAATATGTGGGGACTTCAGTGTCAAGTGGTCAAAAGGCATCAAACCTGTCCTGTGATGAATGCAATTCTGGACTTGCATACTCTTGACTGAAAAGGTATAAGTTCATTCGTACTTTTAGGTAGGTAGGTAGGTATTATTATTGACGTCTGAATTCAATGAACCCACACCACCACACAACAGATCATCATAAGGATTAAGTAATCCTCTGCAACCAAACTCCAGTCTGAGTTCTTACGACTGGGAGGGAGATTTTTTGCATCGGAATTGCAATTTATTATTTTAGCATTGAATAGGAAGCGGAATACATAATTCTGATCCCTTCCACCAACAACTCTCACTCTCAGATTCTCTCAACCAAGTGCAACCCAAAAAAAACACAGCCCAACCTGTTTCGTCTTCATGTTCTCAAGGGAGGATTTCATAGCTTCGATCTGTAAAAATCAAGTTCCTTACGTTGGAACCGTTTTACTTCATTTAATTTGCACTTGAATTTTTATTTTTGGCAATTGGAATTGACAATAAATTCCAGACCGGGTCAGGAATTGCAGAAAAAGCCATGTCATTGTCATTCTACATTACACCATTAAGTACAGAGAGGTCTCAAGAAGAGCTACCAACTTGTCACCTCAGCACAATGACTTGAAAAGAGCCCGACTTAAAAGGTTAAAAATAATCCGACCTTTGTTTAAACCTTTAAATCCCAATAAATAGAGACACAGAGAGAGAGAGGGTTTAGTGTTGTGTTTGGATATAACAAGTCCAAGGCTGAGGCTGCAAAACTCACATAATCCATTCATATCAATTCAGAGAATAGACAGGCTCTACAATCCAACCTCAAAAAAACTCACGTCTCAAGATATAAATATAATAACATAATATATTCAAACTTATTCAAATCAGGGTTTCGAAAAAACCACTTTTCCAGTAACTTCCCACCCACCCACCTGGTTTTTAGTGGTTTTTAATGGTTTTTATTGGTTTTTAATGGTTTTAATTCAATAAAAACCATTAAAAACCACTTTTAAAAAAACCACGCAAAACCCTGATTCAAATCATCCGTAACTAGCTCGTCGTTATAACGAAAACTGCAAAAAGATTTAAAGTTGGAAGAAGAATTAATTTTTTTTTGTAATTACATCAGCGTTTCCTAACTTATCATTTCCAGACTTTTACCAACTCATTTCAAATCATCTGAAAGTCCTTAATGAGCCCAGAATTAATTTGCATGAAGAATAAAATTAGTAGATTTTAAGGCAAGAAATGATTTAATCTGCAGAGGATATTAAATGAAAGGATAACTTAAACGTTAATTAATGAGAATGAGTTGTTACAGAACATAAAGAGCCCCACTGGGTTTTCTATAGGCAAAGTCACTCGTACTTTGTTACGCTTGTTCAGTATTGAGTTATTGAGGCTTGAGATTGACTGACTCTGTCATTGACACTTTGCTCGCCCTTGCCGTCCTGAATCCAAGGCTCAATGTCGACGTTGGATTCTCATATCCAACACCACCACCACCACCACCAACACTATACAACTATACACACTTTATGTACAAGGGAATAGGTTTTTATTCAATTTAAACGGTATATAGAGTACGAAGGACCTTGTTTTTATTTATCATCTCCTTTCAATTACATATGTTCTACTTTATCATCATCATCATCATCATCAGTTATTATATCCTTCATTATTATTATTATTATGAATTGATGGAGTCTGTTATGGAGTAGTGGGAGATACGGCCTATCCAGTATGTAGGTTGACTCCTTTCCAGAGAATGAAATCCCAGCCTGTGGAGGTCAGCTATTGAATTACATAAAAATTATTACGTCCAATTATATTTTAAGCCCTGCAACAAGTCCTTGGCTTCCCCCACTGTATTTTTTTAAAATTCAATTACGAGTCTTGAAGGCAGTTCCTTCCACTTGAAAATTTAGGATTTAGGTGTTGGAGTTGGGATGGTGGTGGACTTTATTATAGAATTTGCTGGAGGTTTTTTTTTAAATGTTTTTTCAACACTTTTGGAACTAATATGTTTCCATGCCTTGTATTTACAAGGTAGAATATCTCAATGAACTTGGTTGGGAATTGGGTGAGAGTTTCCCAACAATTAGCTTAGAAAACCTGAACACATTGTGTATAGTTGGATGATAATGATAATGATTTTTAAATTCAGTTTTAAACTCCAAAAACAAGGTTGATACGGGGATTTGAAATTATAGGAGACCAAGACGGAGGAGGGTTTGGCTTTTCAGGCCCATACTGGGTCGGATGTTGGGTCTGTAAAGTCAGGGTCAGAGGTTAAGAAGGAGGCTTTAGGTAGTTGTTTAAAGTTATTAAGGTTTAAATTGTGAATAAATTGTGGATAAATGTTGAGAGGGTGTTGAATTGAGGATTGAGTCGTGGGTTAGGGCATTTCCAAGGTTGAATAAGTTGGGAATGGTTTAATGAGATAGGGAAACTAGGTCACTGGCTTGGGCTTGACTTTGATTGTCCGGACGGAATAACTCTCCTCCGCTTTAAAGCTACAGAATTGGAATTGTAATTTAATTATTATAATTTAATTGCCAACTCTTCTTCTCTGATGTCCATCCAGTCATTCAGTCAGAGAGGTTAGGCCACCAGTTTCCAGTCACACTCTTCTCCCATGCAGTCATCATGTCACTATTTTAAGCCAGCCCCCCCCCCTGAATTTTTTTTTTAAATCCCCTTTTTGTCCAATCTACTTTTATTGAATCTGGTGTTTTTGGTGGAATTTTTTTTAAATGTTTTTTAGTTTTTTTTTAAAAAAAATAAAAATCAGGATTTGAAATTTCAATTTTTTTTGAAGTAGCTAGAGTAGAATTTTGGGATGGAAATACGAAATGATCATTAAAGCCTTATCTGGTTTTTAATGTGGTTTGAAGGTGAGGTGGAATGATTCCTAAGTTGGTTGCACTATTGCAAATATTTGCATTAGGGCTGTTAGGTGAAATTTCAATTGAAAACTGAAAGATGAAAAATAATTGAAATTTCGTTGAAAAATGAAAAATAAAAATCCTTGAAAAATGAAAGATGAAAGATAAAACCTCGAAATTTCAAGGATTTTTCAAATTTTTCAAATTTTTCAAATTTTTCATGAAAAATGAAAGTTTTTTTGAAAAATGAACAACCCTGACTTCCATCACATTTCAAGTTTGAAAACTCATCTCCATCTTCTCCATGCATTGGGATTTGACATTTAAGTTCCTTCATAAACATCTCAACTATTCTACAAGGTTTTTTTTTCAGATTCCGTAATCTAATGACTTTTTTTTAATACGTGGAGGTCCTTGATGTGGATTTCTGTACTCTCCTCCAGCTGTAGTCGACACTTGAGGGAACTTTCTCTCTAGGGTCATGTTCCTCTTTAGTAGGGAATGGAACTGTAAATCAGGATGGGTTAATCTGCCCCGATTTTGCATACAAATTACAATTTAGGCTTGAGACTTTGATGTCAAAGGGGATTTCATTATTTTAGTATTCCTCTTGGAGATTCATTATTACCTGCCTGCACCTCTTGCATGAATCTTATGATCAAAGATCTGTCACCAATTTGCAGTTTACTTACTTACCATCCCTCTTTGAACATCATTTAAGAGCTGGAGGTATTTAGAAATATGAAATGGGATTCAAAACATCTCTTTCAAATCCATGGTATCAACCTTTCAGGTTTTTTGGATGATTTGATCATAAACAAGTTGAAATAACTATTAGGAACATACCACGAAATTCCCTTTTGTCTCTAACTAATTTCCATATGAATTAGGAAAACTAACTCCTAACTAAAATAAGGATTTAAAGCCCAATTAGTAGTCTGTCCTTTAATTGGAATTCAAAGCCTAAGATCCACTTCAGGGAAATTGTTCAGACAGAGGGAATTCATAATTTAATATTTGGAGTCGAATGACCAATTAACCCAAATTGAATTCGTGACACAGTTAATGTTCATCCCAATCAATCCACGTATGTATGTATCACTAAACCGCTTGTATGTTTTTTCAGGTAAAGAAGAGCCAGCTGTCCAAAACTAATAAACCCCATCGACAAATTCCTGCATTCTGCAGTACCGCAGGACTAAGTCTCTCATAAGGAATCAAGGTAAGTAAATTTAATTAGGGAAATGTTAATTAACTGCATTCCACCTGCCCCGGATGTATCAAAACCTATCCGTTGCACTCTTCTACATTAAAGGGAGAAGTTGACATGAGGTACGGAGGAGGATGTTGAGAATTTCAAATATCAAATATTATTCGAAAGCCGTACACGGGGGCCATCCTTGACATGAAGTTATGTTTGAAGCCACACAGGGCCTGCAAACTTTCGGACTTCCAAGCCTCCTCCAATGATGCAAATGAAATGGGGAGAAAAATGCAGTCGGGCAGTGGTGGTGGCTTCTAAATTCCGCCTAGGGATCTTTGTTGGGAATTGCAGTCAAACTTTCAAAGAGGAATACAAGTTGAAACTTCCCTACCACCACCACCACCGAATACAGGAGTTTAGTTTAGGACGAAGGGATGTACAAAGAGATGGAATTCACTCCTCGTCACTTTTGACGGCCGGTTATCACATTTCATATTTATGAGACGGAATTCGTTTCAATAGTTTCCGAACTTTGGCCTCAAAATTCGTAGAGAAACCTCCTGACTGACTCTGTCTCTGCATCCCGTCAGCCTCAATCCTCTAACTTTCAACTTGTATCGTGTCGGAGAGGTGAGGTTATTAACTTCCTTACCGGGTATCAAGACCTCTAGTCCTTTTGGGACCCGGTGGGACCGTTCATGAACCACGAACGGGAGTGCCCAGCTCCGGCATACATCCTCTTTGGCCATTGACACCAGGACCCCTTGAATTGTAGTAACCGTTCCAACTTGGCAATCCTTCATCTCTCGAGGCCCTGTCGGGGTTGGCAACTCTACCCCTTCCGCTTCTATGGCAAAGTGTAGGGCAGTGGGGGCAAGAGCCAGGAGGGGTCTTCTGGATTTACTACTTGAAACTGTAGAAATGCAACATCGGACTTGGACAGTCCATTTGTGCAGAGGAGGTGCAGTTTGGAATTTTGCAGGTTGCAGATTTGGCATTTGCCTTTGTGAGGCTTGTGCAGGGTTCTGCTGGCTAATTATTTGTTTGTCGGGGGATTGGTGATGAGCTGCTGGTGGTGGCAGAGACGAGAGAGACAGGAGATAAAAGGCCTCCCGATTTCCAATTCGAAATTGACGGTTGGGAATGAGAGTTGAGGTGGAAGGGGAACCGCAGGCAAGGGCGGTCGCCTCCAATTTCCTCCTTCCAGTTCCCATTCCAACGAAACCGAATTTCGGTTTGGGCCATACGGGGTCAAACCACGCGGGTATTCTTCCCTCCGCCTGTTACGAGTTCGTAGTTGTTGGTCTTGGGACGATTAGCCTCCTCTCCTCCTGTAGGACTTCCTGGTTATTCCGTCTCTGCGAGGAGGTGCAGTCGGAATTCAATTCCACTGCCCCTGCAATTTGCAGCCGGAATTCGGAATTGGAAATTGGGATGCATTTCATCAGGGAAGTTGAACTCCGGACTTTTTATTCATTTCCCCGAATTTCCGGAATTTATTTCAAGTTATTAGAATCCGCTTCCAGGTACTTCATTGTTTAGGTTAAAAAAGAGTACGGGATTAAGATGCAGTATTCTATTGAATGATCAAAGGAGACGGGAAATGAAATTCCATCCCAAGATTACGTAACAAAATTTCAATTGTAGTCTAAAAATTTCAGAACATTTTTAGCAAAACATTCCTTGACATTTTTTCATCGGATTACTGCAACTGTTTCTCAGTCCCTGTCATAATATAAATTCTTAGTTTAGGCTATTTTAGTCATAACCTGTTGTTCGTAGTTCCTTAGGATTCGAATTCTGTCCTTCCATACCTTTTAATTGAGAAAAGACATGAAGGGAGTTAAAAAAGAGTCAACTCCGTAGTTGTGCTTTTAATGAAGCTTGAGCCTTTGAACTACTTTGAAATGAATCCCTGGATTGTTGTCCCCTTGAATGGTTTGTTGTATGTTCCTGTATTTGTTTTGATCTGTCGTGTTAAGAACATATAGTGGCAGATTGGGAATCAGGTGAGGAATTGACACCTTGTGTGCATGTGTCTACAGGAGGAAAGATGTGAAGAAGGCCGAGCACGTACTGACTGACCCAATTCCACAATGGCTTCGGATCGATTGGATTCCTCTTGCAGTTTGCACTTTCCCCCTAAACTTGTCCAACTTACGGAACTTCCTTCCTGCTTCACGGATCTTTTGCAGGGAAAAGGATTCGGATATTTGTAGGACGAGTTATTAAGTGTAGGATATTTATGGCCATACTACATATTTTTTACGACTGGAATGGAATGGGGAAAAATGTGGAAACTGTTGCACTTTCTCTTTAAATCTGGAATTAAAAGTTGCAATTTTACGAGGATTTCAAACCTAAGACTTCCAACAAGATGGGCATTCTTAGGTTGGGTTGGGTTAATGCACTTTTTATTCAAAGTATTTTTACCTCCGGGTCTTTTATGGCTTTTGGCTTACTGTCGGCATTGGATCCTAAAAACATGAATCCGAATTGGTATTGACATGTATTCCCATTTCTCACTCCACCGACAACAAATTCATCTCATTCCGGTTCCGATTTAACATTTACTTCAATATATTTCTAGTTCATATTTCTATGAAAATGTGACTTTTTCCTACGATTCTTTAACCCTTTTGGATTCCTGAGCAAAAAAAACATAAAAAAACACTTCAGTTTAAACTATTGCATAATTAAATGGAGTTTTTAGGTATGAAAATCTTGTGTAATTCCTTTATTAAATAGAAATTAAGGTAAACTGATAACATCCCGAAAGTCTCTAAAGGGTCCTTGCCCTTTTCATTGTCAAGTATTTCTGAAGGGCAAAGGGTACAACTGCCCCGTCGTGTCGTTGACTCGTCTCTGTTTACCTCTTTTCCCATTCTACTTCGTAGTAAGAGATTAGTATGTTGAGATTTGCCTCCTTAGCCTCAACCTTTCAGAAAGGTTCGTTTAGAATGATTGCAATCCTTAAAATCCCCTTTTTTCTCTCAGTATTTGAAAGTAAGAGTCCGTAGTAATCTTAGGACTCTTAAGGTCACTTGGTTATGTAAATCTCTAATCATGTCCCAAGGATTCCCAAGGAACTTCCATTGTGAGTCCAGGAGTCTCAAGCTTACAGTTTATTCCACAAAAACAATTAACACTTTCCGTTGGCATTTTTTACTCTATTTTACACTCCGTTGTTTTCTTTGCGTTTTTCAGGACAAATCAAAGACTTCTTAAATTACAATCTTGTGGAAAGGGGAAATTAAATTACTTTGGCATTTTTCAGGAAATTTCAAGTTTTTTTAATTTTTCAGCCATATTTATTTTTCATGAAATTTCAATTATTTTGCATTTGTCAGAAATATTTAATTTTCATGAAATTTCAATTATTTTTAATTTTCAGAAATATTTATTTTTCATGAAATTTCAATTTTTTTTTAATTTTCAGAAATATTTAATTTTCATGAAATTTCAAAAAAAAAATATTTTCAACAATATTTATTTTTCATGAAATTTCAATTTTTTTTTAATTTTCAGCCGTATTTATTTTTCATGAAATTTCAATTACTTTTCCCTTAAAATTTGACAACCGGAACCATTTCCAGGATTTTAAAAGAGTTGTTCCTGAAGGATTTTTGAAAAAGGCAGCAGCCTTAAAATAGGAAGTAGAGTTTGTGTCATGTCGTGTGGCAAACTTATAACTGCATACTAATTCCCCCATGTAATAACCATACAGAATAACTACCTCCCAATTCAATTGGAATGGAGTGGATGGATTGTTTGGAAATGTACACACAAAGCTCCACAAAACAACAATTCATTGGAATATTATTTTCCACATTTTTTCTGCCAATAAATGGCCATGAATAATGAGAAATATTGGCCTTCAATGAGTCAATCAGAAGGAAGGAGATTTGTACAGATCTACTCAACCCTTTTACTATAGTCAATAAATATATTACAGAGAAACCTAGGAATCTATACAATACACTTAAGTATCTGCTTAAATCAGTTGTACAATTGATATTGGAAATAATACGTCTATAGTCCTCTTTATAATGAACAGGAGATTATAACGGGAATTTATTGAGAATATACAATCCCCGTAATTTAAATACCCGATCATCCTCAACATTTTTATTTTGACGGAAGTTATCCAAACTTTTATTTAAATGGCAATAAGTCAGAAGAAATCAGAGGATTGTCCTAGAAAGTGGAATTCCTGCCCCAACTGACCCCGACTGTACAAAATCAAGTTCAACAGACTTGAAATTATTTTTGTAATTTTGAAAATTTTCGCAAATTCTTTAATTAAAGCCCAAAATAATGATTAATCCACTCAGACTTGGAATACATTGTCTTCCATGTAAATTCTTTATACTTACTAGAGGGAGAGTCCTTGTTGCAAAGGAGTATTGGAGGGACAGGGATGGAAATGCATCAAATAAATCGTCCCATGTTGAATCATGTCCATTGCCTGTTATGTTATAAATGCAATTGTTCATGTTCTTTGACTATCAGCTTGATGGTTGATAGTCCTTTAAGTGTTGGCAGTAATAATGACTGGTAGTGGTGGTGGTGGTGGTGGTGGTGCTTTTCATAACACTCTCTCAAGAATACAAAAGAGAGGCGATAAGTTGAACAAGAGGGATACTATGAAGATTGTTGATTAGGACTGCAGAATCAGATTGGTTAGTTGGTGGTGGTGGTGATGGTGGTTGGAAGGTAAACGGAAGGTCAGTCAATCAGTTGGATTGTTGGGTTAAAAACACTTAAGGATTCGTACTTGAGGAATTCCTTATTCAGATCCAAGAGATTAAATGTAGAAATCCAGTGAGTGTGGAGCTATCCTTACGAACTTATAAATATATTCCCAAGTCAATGATATCCTTGTTGGATTTTTACACGCTCTTTTATGACAAAGATAGGTGGGGAATGTGTAGGAAGTCTCCACCTTATCATTCCATGCCAATTAGTCAAATTTCTTTCTTAACTATTTTCCTCATCTTTAAATGTTCTGATAACTATTTACAGGCTACAGTTTGAAATTGTCTTCCGAACTTCATCTTATGGTGAAGAATTAGTGCCGAATTATATGTTTAGTGTTAAGTATGACAAATTATGGAAGTTATGGAGAAGATTTCAATTTTCGGATATTTATCGGATACAATTTGTTGCTGCTAACAAATCTGCCAAGATTTCCTTAAAAAATCCAACTTTTCAGTTCAATTTATGGAAACTTTGTTTTTTTAAAAACCTGTCCCCGAATGTCATAATAATACGTTGGGGGGGGGTTACTATGGAATGTGTCATTCTCTAATAATAATTCTCTGGAGGGCTAGAGGGGAGTAAATAGTAATAGTAAAAGTGATTCCTAATAAGCAGAGAAATAATAATTAATTAAACAAGACTTCCTCGCCAAAAACGAGGAAACGAGTTGAGCCGGTTTTATTCTTTCCCTTTCATCGCCAATTCAGACATTTGCCAAACTGGCGGAATTGAGGAAGTTTGCCATTTCTGGCTGGAAGACTTGGATTTAGTTGAACTGAATTTAGTTGAGGATAAGGCAGAGGGGGATTGTATTGTACAACTCAACCCGATCCTTATTAGTGGAATTACCTTAAATTATCCAACGATGCACTTCTGAATGAAACCTGAGAATCGTATACAATACAACTCTTTCTGCAGAGGAACAAAGAAATAAGCCCACACCACCTAATTACAAACAGATTTCTTTAATTCAGAGGACTTTGGCCTCTCTCACTCCCATTTCCTATGTACTATTACAACTATACTATTACAACTTTTTACCTTAAAGCTAATCTTAATTAGTAGTTAGATACACGATTCTCCTAAAAATGCCTAACAATTATAATTATTACATAAACATCAAAAAGGCCGAAATATATTGATTTAATAAAAAAAAAATAGAAAAATAAACCGACGGAGGATTAGAACCCGTGCCCCGAACTCTTTAAATTATCCTAAATAAACACAAAGTTAAGTAGGAATTGTTTCCCATTTCTATTGTAAATGTTTCTACGTCGTTCAGTTAGTCGGTCAATTAGGGTGACTTTTAGCCGCATTAAAGTTAAATGTTTAAAGATTCTAAATGTAAACAACTGATTATAATTAAGAGGTCTGTTAATGTTAATGCACTTAAAAAACCTCGCATAGAAGTTGGCAACCTCCTTCCTTCCTTCTACTGCATATATACTTCTACACCATTATGAAACATTATCCTTCGTTATGCCTTATTATGGGATGATTTAAGGCTTTTAACAAAGAATCAGATAAAGTTTCTAGTGGTGGTAAGGAAACCATAGAGACGAACTGTGTAAATGGTTAAGGATCAACTCCTTCAAACACAAAAGCAAAACATTAGAGAAAAACCCCAAAGTCACTTTCCATTTTGATAGGGGTGACGAATTCCACTCTCATAATCACAAAAAACATTAACATGAAAGGTGCAGCTTTTAAAGTACAATTCCTAGCATTTTAAAGAAAAACGAATTTCCAAATTTTTTGCGGGATTTTCAAAAAAATACTTTGCCTTTTTTTAAATCTCCCGCCTGTCAAAGGTCAATTGAAAATTGAGCAAAATTCCAAGAAACGTAAGAAATGAAGCATACAGATCAATCCAGAGCCGTATTTCATATAAAAGGAAGAAGGCAAGATGCCAAAAAAAATGTGCAAAAACCTTCACTTTCCATTCCACTTGGGGAAATGAAGTATTGGGATTTGCATAGAGTGAAATAGAGGCTATGTACGTATGTAGTGTCTATGGGGAAGTGGTGGTGGTGGTGGATCATTAAAGGGAAGTGAATTCGCATAGGCCAGGTAGGTAGGCAGGTAAGGATGATGATGAATGTGATCTCCTCAGGTGTTTACGTACACCTCGTACCAACTGAGACTTTGAGAATAGGCTTCACTCGTCTACTTACTTGCTCACAGCCCGCTGGGGTCAATGAAACCTCCTCTTTTTACTCACAATCAGTCGGACAAATTTAAAATCTCTCTCTCATCTCCTAAACGTCTTTTCTTCAAAAAAACCTTGCGAAAAAAAATACATTCTTCAGTATGACTTTGCAAATTAGTTGTTGGGAATGCTTGAGAAGTTGGAATGTTCATCAATAAACTCCCGGGACTTCAGTCGACCTTTCATCCTTTCCATTGACAAGTTGAACTAATTAATGAAATCTTTATTAAGGACTTGATGTATTTAAATTTAATTACCCGACCCCACTTCTCTTCGTACAGAAGGCGGGATTAATTTTCCGGGAATTTTAAATTTCAAAAATGAAAAAAAAGGTTGACATGGTTACGGAACTTTTCTTAAGGACTTTGAAAGAGTCGGTGGTGGTGGGGGTTTTTGAAGGAAAGGGAAACGCTCTCACCTTGTAACTCCACTTGAAGTTTGGAGGCCGAGTTTAAAAGGAAGTTTCATGTCTTCCTCGTCTCTTTCAGCTTATTAAAGGTAAAGGTAGATTTGTGGCCTAGTTTTGGGTCAAAAACCTTTCGGTTCACTCACTCAATGCAGCCCAACTCCCTGCCAGATTGTAACAATGCAACGTGGATTGTTACATTGTTAGATTATACATTTACTTACTACGTACAAGCCTCAACAAGCCATGTAGCCAACAATAGTAGCTATCCATTCCTCCTCTTCTCAAGGGCCGTCCATAACAACCGTCATCCTCCTCAAGTCTCAACCTTGCCCTTTGACACTCCAAGTCTGCCGAAGGACCTCGGATGTCAAAGGGCAGAGGGGGTGTGGGTGGCTGAAGGAATTATTTTGAGCAGAGGGGGGCCTTCCGTACCTTACGAATAAGCCCCTATAGGATAGGACGATACTCCGAAGCTTCTTGTAAGAATAGGGAAAGGTGGATCCTCAGTTTCTGACGACATGATCAGATTTGCGAGGAATCTCCAATTGCATTTTTCACCCGATAGCTTTCAGGCTGAAAGTTTCAGCAGAATTATGTCTTCATTGTCCGTATAGGGTCGGGTTGGGACTAAATCCCTTCAAATTCCTTATCCACCTTGCCCAAAGTGGGTTTTAATGGGATTTAGTGGGTTTTAATGGATTTAAATCTGTTTCAATAGTAAATAAATTATTTTATTAATTAAGGGCAGTCAGATCAGCACTTTGAAGAAGTCTGTACAAGTTTATTAAGAAACTTTGTGTTGCTGATCCCGAGGAGATAAAACCTTAAAAACCCATTAAACCCATTAAACCCGCTTTACTGGGTTTTATGGGCCAATTATGGGCCAAAATGGGTTTTTTATTAAACCTGTCCTTCCCATTCTTTTGTACACATCCGAAATCTCCAAGCCTCGGGTCTGCAGAAATAAGACTCGGAATTTGAACCGGTTGAGAACCATTCATAGAAATCTTTTCTATGAATGAGATGCAAGTTTTGGAGACGTTAGGTTTTCTAATGAAGATGGCTTATCCGTTCCTTCATTTTAAATCTTAGCTTGTAAATAATAAAGATAAGAGGATTTAGGTTTTAAAATTTTAAACCGATGTAAACCGAGTATAACCGATGGAAAGAGTTGCACAAACTTCGCTTCAAGGAATAATTGGCTTGAATTGTAATTAAAACTGTATTTTCATCTTCTGTACTAAAACCTGTGAGAATGATGATTCAAATTCCAGTAGTCTCCCTCACTTCCATCTAAAAGATTCTAAAATAAGCCGGCCAACCCTTTTACTTTCATATCCCCCCTCCCCCCTCTGCTTGTCAATAACCCGTCTTCAAATAGGAGTTTAACCCTGTTGGCGTAATTCCATCAAATAATGGTAAAGCCTTCGAGAAAAAAAAACCTTTTTAAAAAACTTCAGAAACTTTGACAAATTCTGACACGAAGGTTGAAGTTTGGAATGACGGTACACGTACAGTATATTATACTAAATAAAATTGGATGATAAGGAATGAGCGTAATAATTTTAGGATATTACATACACTACAAGTGACACGAATTTACGACGAAAGTGGTAAAAAAAAACGGATTAATTAACTAAGAGATTATAATTGTAAAAAACTGTAATCTATTCGCATGTTGGAGACTTTACAGAATATGGGATACAATAATATCGTAATTTTTACAGGGACGCGGTTGTCATGGTAACTTTGAACTTGGTACGTACGTACGTACGTACAAATGTATCGGAAAGTGATTTCTAATTGAGAGAAGCCATCCAAACTACTCTACCCATCTACTAATCATGTTGATGTTCATAATAAGGATAAAAATACGAAAAAAACCCTATTTAATACTAATAAAATAGTGTAGGTAGATATTTGAGAGATTGGTAGGTTAGGGAATTATAATTCACTTCGTCTTGTCTACCTACCTACAGCTGAAGGGGGCAATGGACTTTTCACTCCATTCTCACTTTTTTTTGCATTTCTTGATTCACTCTTACTTTAAAGATTGAAAGATGAGGAACTAACTGAGGGGAAGTTTACTACAAGAACTAACTACCATGTACATTAACATTATGTATGTACTACCGCTACAAACTTACTACAAAACAAGTTTAGTTGACTGGCAGTCTATAGCTCATTCCGTATAGTTCACTAATTTACTCCTCAACGAACTTGTCTCTGTAATGGTAGAGACGTTAGCTATATGTACGGCATTACATAGGAGATGCATAGGGGACAGTTTTGAATTAATTCCTAATTTCCTATGCACTTCTCATCTGAAGAGGTTGACTACGGTTGGATTACGTAGTTAGTTGCCTCCGAAATGTTTAAAGGGATATGGATCACCTCGTACTTTTACTTTCGGCTGGGTGGAATGTAGAGGAATCTACCACCTCTGGCTACGGGTTGTAGTCAATCTAGGGAATTTGAAACACTTTTCTTAAACTCATCCGAATTGAATCAAGTCCATTCCATCCTTGTCTCGGAAGAAGGATTTTAAATTCTGCGTCGATTTTGAGAAATTCCTCACAACTTTGAATGAATTTAATGACAATAAAGAAGTTCAGAAAGTCCCTCCTCGATTACTTCAACCAGGTTGCAGAAGTTAACTAAATATGTACGTTAGTGAAGTTGGTTAAGTAAGGAGTTAATTGGCGTGGAATTCAACCCTGCCCCAAACCCAGATTGAAATTAAGGGAAGGTCGTCCCAGTCGTTAAGTTTTTTTGTCCCTACCACAGGATTCCAACATTTTCAGGCAGTTCATGTCAACTTAAATCCAGCCCCCTCCGCCACAATCCTTTCAACCCTTTCTGCCTTGTCATTCGGCTGCAGGTTGACTAGAGGATTTACAGTCCAATTCAATTGTAGAGAATGTCTTAGCAGTTTTTAACGTTAAACAAGGCTAATTTAGCTAATTCATTAAGGACGAATCAGTCCCCTACTCTTTTACGTAGCCGTAAGTATACAGAAATCCATCATATTCCTCCAAACATTTTCGCGAATAAATTTGCAAGGATTTTGAAAGTGCATAGAAACTGCATTTTCTCCACGCCTGGCTGCCTCTGACTTTTGTCTCATTGTTATTCCTCCCAAAGGATCCTTATCACACAATCCCATCCACCAATTTACTTTACAGGAACTGGGATACATATTTTTACATTTTCTCCTTTAAAATCATTAAAATCATCAAAATGTTTAAAATTCTTAAAAAAGCTCCTTGCAATTCCTCCACCAACATTTCCAACATTCGAACCCTAACTTAAATGTCTACTTTGACTCCTTTTAATTCCCTTTGGATTTTAAATAATTAATAGGTTGGGAAGGATGATGATGATGAGGGTAATACATATAATTATGCCGTGGTAGTGCCTAGTACATAGTGGTGGCAGTATGTACAATATAGGCAGACGTACTTGACTACGGAGGCTGGCTGCTGCCTCTGCTCTGCTAGAAATTTGCAAGGCTGGGGAATGTTGAGTAGGTGAGGGTTATTGTGTCATGGCCCTAACCTACTCATGCCAGTACGTACTCTTCAGAGTTCTCCCTATCTCCTCAATGTTAAGCCTCCCTATCCTCCCATGCTATCCTCCTCGTATCTGCCTACCTACATAGCACAATATATACGTTGTAGGGAACAAGGAACCGTTTATGTATGTAGATTTGTGGATTATTAATACACGTATTGGTAGACGGTACTGGTGGACGTGGTGGTCTCTTCTTCATTCAGGGTTGTAGACTACGGCCTGTGAACTTCACCTACATTTCTCATTTCATTCCCAGAGGGATTTACTTACTCAGCCGTTAATATTTAATATTTAATTAAATGAGGGGAATGTGCCGAGTGTGGAATGAATCGTTCAATCTGGAGGACTTCCGATTCCAACTCTTCGTAAATTATGATGACATTTACCCAAGTATCCATTTTAATTGAATTCTTTTAACGATTTTAATAATTTTAAATAGTGTAAACCATTACAAATTCATGTAAAGAGGTCAGTCCAGTAAACGGAGTTACTACAAGACGGGCGTGGTGTCAAGGGGCACCACCTTTGCCCCTTCCGACCACTTGTGGGCAAGTTCTGAGTTTCCTGGACCGCAGTTCGTTGGTTTATGAACGGACCGTGTTTACTCCATACAATGGCTATGTGTTATGTTATTATGATTCATACGGTTGATGAATGAGTTGAGCGTTAATAGAGCGTAAGGAATCTGTTCTTGATGGCTGGAATGGTTTAAATGAATAATTTGCAAGTCAAATGTCAATCCAGAGAAGACACGACTCTACTCTCATTTAATATTTCCTTTAAATGCAATTCAACCTTCAGAGGCAGAAGGATTTTAAGGCCTTGATACACATTCTGCCCTTTAGCTGGCTTTGCTTTATTTATAACGGTTGACGGTGGTGGTGGTGGTGGTGGTGTCGTCCTCATCATAATCCCACTGTTGTACTGCATAACCTTCTTTGATTACCAATGACATGAAGAAGAGAGGTTTTTGTATACAAAAAAAGAACAAAGTTTTTCTTGAAAAGTGCAAATCCTTGGTTTGGATTGATTTGTGAAAAACGAGTCAAAAAATGTTCTGGAAGTTGTTTTTGCACCTAAGTTTCCAGTTCTTCTTGAAGGTCGTCGGTCAGTCTACTTCCAGAGTTTGTTGAGGAGAAATAATTTGTGAGGGAAGATGGTGATGATGATGATGATAGGGGAAGGCCACACTTCCTAAGAAGATGTAATCTGGATACAGTCAGACTCTTCACACCTCATTCATCCTTGTTCAGTCAGAAGTTAATTAGCAAAACATTAGGGACCTAAGGTCAAGAGGGATGTTTGTCTGCCTCTTAATTCAGAAGTATCTGTTGCTGGAGTATTTTTTTAAGTTTGAGGTCACAAGGTCTTAAATCTGGGCTAAGACATCCTTCGCTTTTTATTACCTCAGCCTCTACGCTTTTCATGGACAAGAAGAAGAGCTGACTTCCATGGAAAGATAATGGATGTTGATGTGGATTGTAATTTAGACATGGAGGATAAACTCAAGTCCCTTTTAGATACTTTGTACCCTTTGACACTATCTGTTCATTGAGGTCGGTGGGGTCGGAGGATCGTGTTGGAAGAGGACGTTGGGTCGGATTTCAAGCAGCAAAGTTCCTCCATAATCATAATTTACTTTAAGTTAGTCCAGTTGTGTTTAAAAGCAAGATTGAAAAAGTAACTTCGTATGGCCTATTTCCTCTTCAGATCCTCTGTACACTTTGACCTTTTTTTTAAAGTTTGGGGTAAAGGTTGTAAAACATTTGAGAACTTCTGACCAAATATGAATCCTACTTAAGAAGACTTCAGAGAACAGAATAAATCATTATTCAATATGTTGATTGAAATGAAATAAGGATTTAAAAAAATGGTCAGAAATAGGAATTGAGCCCGGTGGGAATTGAACCCACGTCCCCCTAATTACATTCTCACCCACCCGGGTCAATTTGACTATTTTTTGAAAAATAATACAGCTTCTTCCATACTCAAAATCTTTGAAAGGATTTAATCAACCGATCGTGTACACTAATCCCATTAACTTCTTTAACTAATGGCTAATATAAATATTCAATGTCAACGGCTAACAAAGGTTCTTGACGGCCTTTCTTAATTCCAACCTGCCTTCCTTCGTCACCCTTTGCAAGGAATATAAGTTCTGCCATTCAACAGTTTTAAGGCTGAAGGTAAAGGTTGTGATTTTGCAATGAGAAGCAGCTTAAGAAATAACTTTACAGAGTTTATTCACAAAGACAATCGTCTATATGTACAAATACGTACAAGTCTAAGCACAACATTCCCTCGTATCTCTGAAGGTAAAAAGGCAAGTGAGTTGTTTCCCAAGGCTGTTGGGCCTAAGGTTTTTTCCCCCTCTGCCTGATTAAACCATTTCCCTCTGACGTGTTTTATCAATTATTATCAATCCCCATTATGAATTATGATGAGTGGCATTGCCAATGGCATTGTTGAACTTGTAAGGATCTAAGGACACTGTCATCATCATCACCTTAGCCCCTATGTATATCCCCCTACACCCATAACTCTGTTCTATGATGATGATGATGTAGTCTATGAATGAAGTCAGTCTCCTTGAGAGGTCCATAGGATCCTTTCACCTCCAAGCCTGCTTAGCATAACAATTAAGGATTTAAGGATTTAAATCTTCAACAATGTCCACCGTCTGCGGAATGCTAAGAGAGGACAGGAGTACAGAAGAACTGTCTGTATAGTTGAGGTTGACAGGAGGAGGAGGTCGTGGGGGCAATGGGAGTTTCCTACGCATTTTTTCCTGATAAATTGTTCTTTTTTTACATCCCGTTTGTAAAAGAGAGCTTGACTTTGACATTTCAATGAATTTGTTAAGTACAGGGCTGAATTGGTGGCAGTTATTTGATATTTAAGGGAGACGTGGCTGATTTGGTTTAATTAATTGGCTGGGGAATGTATTTCCCTGCCCGCACTTCCGAATCTCACCTTGGAAATGATGTTTGTCCTCTGATACGAACATCTGTATCACTTATTAACTTATTATTAGTATCCAAGTCCTTATCATCAATGACTCCCTTACAGTTGGAATTATTATTATTCACTTCCAGCATTTACCTTATTAACATTTAAAAAAGAATGTTAACAAATTACTCACAATAGTTTGGGAAGTTTAGCGTCCAAAATTCCATACGAAACCACGACCCTATAGAGTCGAACTATGTACCACGTGTCAGAAATCATGTTTTCTGCCCTTTGACACTGACTCTTCCTCATAGCCTTCCACAGTGGAGTGTGGATTCAGCGTCAAAGTTCAAAAAACGGTTGGAATTCATCCTTTTTGGTCGGGAAATGTCATAGTCATGTCCGACCCTATTGGGTGTTTGCAGTTTAGCTATCCTTGATTCTGTACACCTTGTTGTGAATATTATTGTTGGTGTTGGTGCATAGTGGAGATTGACTTGTTAGATGTGAGAGGTTGAGGTTGAGGATAAATCCTAATACGATGTGATGTACATAATGTAATATGACGATGATGATGTGTAGCTTGGCTAACCCTGATTTTGAACGAGAGGCTGATTGTCTTAGTCACCTACTGAACTGGCAAGGACTCCACCTTCGCTTTATTCATGAGATTCCTTCAGATTCCTTGAGATTTATTTGAGAAACCTCCACCTCTACCTACAATCCACACTTTACATGCATTTTAACCATACTACTCATAGTCGTAGTCATTAGGGCGAATAAATTCTATATATTTGTAGTATAGTACATAGTGGTAGTGGCTTAACTAATAGGGACGGAGGTAGGTAGACGTGTGTGTGGATATTTGTTTCTTGAACTCAACTCCACGAAACAAAGGTTGACGTGTTATTCACACGCTTTGTACGATTTCCTTATTTTGGATTTAAACAATCTACCAATTTAATATCGTCTGTAGAATAGTTATCCATGTACATAGTAAGTCTAGATTGTACGACAGGTTTTTCTGTAGCTTTTCTGACGTAACTTAAGCTACTCGTCCACAACTTTTAAAATCACAGATGCTCCATTCAAAGTTTTTAATCGGTTTGGTCAATTTCATGGGATTTCATGTACATTTTCTTAAGTGGCTTAGAAATGTTTAGTAAGGTAGGTCATGTCATGTCATAAGTTCACACTTCCATTACGGTTGATACGAAGAACAAGATTGAAGACAGTGGTTCATAATTCTCATTAAGAAGTGGTTTCCTGGTAAGAGTTAATCATGTTCATTGGCATCATCAACATTAATTTGTCACAATTACCTGTAGGGATCAACTGTCGTAATCATGGAAAATTGTTTGGTAGCTGGTCGACAGTACCTATTTCAGGTATATGTCGATGAGTTTCTTTCATTGAAATTGGCCCTGTCGATGAGTTTTCCAGAGGTGGGTTGCCTCCCAATCCTCAAGAAAACCTGCTCATCCATTCAATCTTTTCATCCTCTTTGATTTTTGATTACTTCATCACACAAATGAATTGTGATCTGACCACCTCTGCCTACCATCCTCCAACTAAGGAAGACTAACTAGTCCGGTTATTGACTTTCACAGCTGTATATACTAAACAAGTCCAACTGCATCCCCTAACCATTTAATTACCATCCATTCTATAATTCCTGAGTGATTTAAAACCAGAGTTAACTTCTCAATCACTGAAGCATTAATTTCCAATAACTTCCATCAAACTCAAAATTCCTCAATTTTCCCCGTTCAATAATTAATACGAAAATGGGAACATAATTATATAGTTAAACGAGCAGAAAAGTTGAGAGAAATGCAACGCCGCTGACGTATAATTGAACTTGAAAGCTGG